>CM035412.1:167598569-167616069 GCA_020310875.1 Ceratopteris richardii
ATATTTATGCAATTATTGTAAAAATAAGGAATAGTCTTCCTTATGTAGGATAGAATCTTATATATTTTTTCTAGATTTTTTGGAAACTCCTAGATAGCTTATTTTTAGAATAATAGGGGAAAGGACCAAAATTCAAGTGTGAAAAGGGACACTTGAAAATGTATATAAGCTAATTTCCTCTATTATGAGGTGGTTGGTTAATCATTTGTGTACTTGCTATCCAAGTGAATAGAGAAGGAGTTTCTGCTGAAAATCGTGTTTCTCCTCTTCTATGTGGTTTCTTTGATTTGTGAGTCTAGATCTTGTGTATCCATGGAGATTTGTGAGTTTCTATTGTGTAAATCTGTAGAATGTGTATGAAGAGAGCTGAATACTGTTGTGTTGAGTGATGAGTTGCTGAAAAATGGTGCTGGAGCTGAAAATCGTCTGTTTGCACAGAATCGCGATTGTCTCGTCTGTATGATGTAGGTGATATTTTTTGATTTTGACTTCATAATTGTGTTCTGCTGATAAAATAGCATGGAATAGACACCAAGATTGTAGAAAATGGTGTAGATTTGCTCAAGATAATCCAAACCCTAGAAATTTCCTCTTCATTTTCACTATTCTCAGAATTCCAGCCATTATTCTCTTATTTCTTGGATTCTATCATCTTGAAGGGGCTGTGGTCTCAAGAATACTTCCAGGATTGACAAAATAAAGATGTCTTGTTGATTCTTTATGCTAAATGATTGGAGAGGACAACTCCAAAGATCAATAACAAACATTTTTTGGCGCCGTTGCCGGGGAGTAATTCAAAAGCTTCATAGAACTTGGACCTTGCTGGATCTTCTATTGATGATGGTAACAAACACAAGGGAAAGGTAACACTCTTTAATCAAGAAATGTGAACATGAAAAGGTAGATGTCTTTTGTTTGTCTTATGGGAAAAGAAAGCAATAGATCATCTTTAAGAAATGGAAGTGCTGAAATTTTTGTAAATTGATAGTTGCTCATTACATTTTGGAAGTAAAAGTGCAGGTGTGTGGAAGTTATAAGCCAAGGAAGCTGAAGATGAGGTAACATGTGTCTATTCTTGCATTTTTAGAGTTCTTTTTGACCAAGTACTAGGTACCAATGCGGATCTTGGGAAGATAACATTGTTGCACTAAGGAAAAGTCGGTTAAAGTAGCTAGATGCAAGTTTAAAAGATTCATTTGTTAACCAAATCTGAGCATAAATCTTGAGTTGAGCTGCATTTTGAAGAAAAATATGTGATTGAGTTTATCTTTGCAAAAATTGCTTGCGTTGCCACTTGTGTCTTGGTGACCTTCTAAGTTCTCCACTCCTTGAGGTTTCTGGTTCATCACACTCAGGATCAAATCTTGGCATTTCTTCAACTTCAACCTCTACTTTATTATTCTCCTCTTCATCAAATATTTGAACCTTTGATTTACCTTTCTTTTGATTCACAACTTCTTCATCACCTGCATTAATATTGATTGTACCTGCATACCAAGTACCTTGCTCATCAAATGTAACATCCTTTGATACAAGAAATTGTTTTGTGGATGGACTCCACAACCTATATCCCATCTGCTTATCATCATATCCAATGAACACATATTTTTTAGCTTTAGGCTCCAATTTATGCCTCAATTGTGATGGCACATATGCATATGCCAAACATCCAAATACTTTGCAATGGTATAAAGTAGGTCTCTTACCCCACCATGCCTCATATGGTGTCATACCCTGCAAAGCTTTACATGGTAACCTATTAACCAAATAAGTAGCTATATTTACAGCCTCAGCCCACAAGTAATTTTGGACAATTTTTCTCCTTCATCATGGATCTTGCAAACTCAACAAGAGTTCTATTTCTTCTCTCTGCTACACCATTTTGTTGAGGAGAGTACCTGCAAGTAATTTCTCTTTTTATACCTGCATTCCACAAGTAATCACTGAATTCATTAGAGAAATACTCTCCCTCTCCATCTGACCTTAGTCTCTTTAACTTATGACCTGTAATTCTCTCTGCATACACATGATAATGTTTGAATGTATTGAATACCTCTGACTTATCTTTGATCACATAGATACTGATCCATCTGGTGGCATCATCAACATAAATCACATAATACCTTGAACCATTGATACTAAAATCTTTTGATGGTCCCCACACATCTGTGTGTACCAATTCAAGCTTTTCTGAATACATAAAACAATGCTTGGAATAGGATTGCTTATGAGCCTTACCTAATTGACATGCCTCACATCTGTATGTCATATGTTGACCTGCAACATTAGGCAATCCAAGACCTGAACCATTATTTACCATATCTTTGATACCTCTTTCATTAAAGTGTCCAAGCCTTTTGTACCAAAGATCTAACTCAGAGATCTTATGTCCTCCATAAGTGAACAAGGCATGACCAACATTGCCTTGGATCTTCAATGTGAATAATCTTCCTTCTTTCTTCCCTGAAACAATCTATTTATACCCATTGCTAGGGTCTTCCACAAACACTCCTTCATTAGTGAACCTAACTTCATAACCTTTTTCAACAATTTGTCCTACACTTATCAAATTCTTAGGAATTGTAGGAACATACAAGACCTTACTCAAGAGAGTACTACCATCCTTGACCTTCACTAATCCAATTGACTTCACATTGTGCTTTGTATTGTCACCTGTTTGAACTACATGATTAGTTATCTTATTCTCAAAATCAGTCATCAAAGCTATGTTACCACTCAAGTGATTGCTACACCCTAAGTCAATGTAGAAGACTCTTTGGTCTTCACTTTGCCTTTCACAAGTTGCATTCATTATCAATGTTGAATCCTCCTTCTGAGCTTAAGCATAATTGTAGTAGGTATTGTTGTATTGTTGACTTTGGAATCCTCTACCTGCATTTCTTCCAAAGTAACCTCTACTACCTCTACCTCTGAAATTACCTCTTTGATTTCTGCCACCTCTTCCTCTTGAATTAAAATTCTGATTATATCCACCATTACTCTGAGTATTATGCCAACAATCATTAGCTAAGTGATTTTTCTTACCACAAATCCAGCAAGCTTTGACTCCATCTTTATTACTCCTGCCTCTTCCTCTTCCTTTGCCACCTCCTCTTCCTCTTAGGAAGTTAGATTGGCTAGTTTTACCTTCATCCTCATTTGTTTGTTGCTTTCCTTTGATATTCTTCTTCTTATCTTTTGAATACATTGCTTGACTTGTACTCTTGTCACCTTCACCTTTGACATCCTGATCAAAGGTTAACATATGTCCTAGCAACTGATTTAAGTCAGGAGTAAAATGATCAAGTGATAATTCAGTAGACAAAATGAATGGCTTCCATTTGTCATCACCTCTCAACCCTGTGAGGATTTGCCTTACCAATTTATCCTCCTCAATGTCTTCATCAACTGCTCCTAATGCATTTGCAATGTCCTTCATCCTTGTTACATAGTCTGAGATGGATTGAGAGGCCTTCTTCTTGAAAGTGGTAAATTCTTCCCACAAAGATGCCTTCCTTGACTTTGTGGTGTTTTGAAAATGCTCCTCCAAAGCATTCCATATATCAATTGCACTTTCAAGACCTGTAATGTGAGGTAGCAAGTAGTCATTGACTGCCATATAGATAATGCTCCTAGCTTGAGCATCTCTCTTCATCCAATTCTTCAAATCTGATAATTCTTCCCTAGTTGGAACACTAGGATCTCTGAATTGAGGCTTTTCTTCTTCACCTGTAATATAAGCTATCAAGTCTTTGCTCATAAGATGAGCTTCCATCCTCATTGACCATGCTGGATAGTTCTCTCTATCCAACTTCTCTATTTGAAGAGAATCTCCCATCCTTTCTTCACCTGTATATTGAATTCTTCAAACTTTATGAGTAATAGATGTACCTTTACTTTGAATAA
This sequence comes from Ceratopteris richardii, assembly GCA_020310875.1. Lineage (NCBI taxonomy): Eukaryota > Viridiplantae > Streptophyta > Polypodiopsida > Polypodiales > Pteridaceae > Ceratopteris > Ceratopteris richardii. The sequence continues at coordinate 167,602,476 of CM035412.1, forward strand.
TGTTCCTTTTGTCTTCCTTGATGTCGTAAGAACTCCTTCTCAAGCTTTGCCCTCAAGCTTTCACCTTTTGAACCTTCAGATGTTGAATTCTTTGCACCTGCAGCAGTCGGGATCCTCCTTCCTTCAATTCTGATGCTTCCTGCTCTGATACCACTGATGGAGAGTGTTAATCTCCAAAAGAAAATGCTACTCTTGTAATTAGAGAACCTCTATAACAAGAGTAACACAAATCTTCACCAAATTTAGAGGATCAATGATCATTTATAAAGATTTTGAAAAATCTGTGAAGGAGATGACTACACAAAAAGTCTGCTGCACATATCTCTCTCATTAACTTGTCAATTGTGTAACGTTTTTTATAAAACTTTGCACAAGGTGTTGCCTATAGTTTGTGCACCTTCTCTAAGTTGAATCACTCCAAAAGATTCAGTAGATCTTGAGAAATGATCTCAACAAGCTACCTATGTCTAAAACTACTCTTCTGAAAAGTCGATTCAGACACCTGTAACTTCTAACACTTGGCTCTCTCCATCTGGAACCCGTTTATGCAAATACTTTTAGCCATAGATGGATTACCTTCTAACTTAAATTTTGACTCCTTAGTCATGCAAAACTTTAACCTGTGCACTGAGAAATCATCAAATCATTGACCATCGAGATTGCACCTGTTTCAGGAAATAGTGAACACTTCTTCACATATGAATGTTCCTACTCATAATTCTCATAGCTTGTTTACAATTAGCTCTCAAACTTTAACCATAGACTCATTAACTATGGAATTAGACATCTACAAAAGGATTCTTGAAATGATCAAGCACAGAAGGAGAATTCTCAGAGACATCGGGCGCAATTTTCTTTCATTCCTGAAGGAATTTACAACTAAGTGATGAGAGAGATTCAACTCACTTCTAAGATGTCTAATGACTCATACAACTACTACTTTCTCTATCCACATGCTCTCACATATTTTCCTTGACTTTTTACTTGTATATATAGGAAAATATTTACAATATCATGACTATACAAAAGTATAAGTGAACTATCTCTGAATTAATGTACATATGTGTACACATTTTCATCTTTCCAGCAAGCTTTGGCTCCATCTTTATGGCTTCTGCCTCTTCCTCTACCTTTGCCACCTCTTCTTCCTCTTAGGAAGTTGGCGTGGCTAGTTGTATCTTCTTCTTCAGTTAATTGTTGCTTGCCTTTGCTATTCTTCTTCTTATCGTTTGAATACATTGTTTGACCTGTACTCTTGTCACCTTCACCTTTGACATCCTGCTCAAAGTTTAACATATGTCCTAGCAACTTGTTTGTTATTGATCTTTGGAGTTGTCCTCTCCAATCATTTAGCATAAAGAATCAACAAGACATCTTTATTTTGTCAATCCTGGAAGTATTCTTGAGACCACAGCCCCTTCAAGATGATAGAATCCAAGAAATAAGAGAATAATGGCTGGAATTCTGAGAATAGTGAAGATGAAGAGGAAATTTCTAGGGTTTGGATTATCTTGAGCAAATCTACACCATTTTCTACAATCTTGGTGTCTATTCCATGCTACTTTATCAGCAGAACACAATTATGAAGTCAAAATCAAAAAATATCACCTAGATCATACAGACGAGACAATCACGATTCTATGCAAACAGACGATTTTCAGCTCCAACACCATTTTTCATCAACTCATCACTCAACACAACAGTATTCAGCTCTCTTCATACACATTCTACAGATTTACACAATAGAAACTCACAAATCTCCATGGATACACAAGATCTAGACTCACAAATCAAAGAAACCACATAGAAGAGGAGAAACACGATTTTCAGCAGAAACTCCTTCTCTATTCACTTGGATAGCAAGTACACAAATGATTAACCAACCACCTCATAATAGAGGAAATTAGCTTATATACATTTTCAAGTGTCCCTTTTCACACTTGAATTTTGGTCCTTTCCCCTATTATTCTAAAAATATGCTATCTAGGAGTTTCCAAAAATTCTAGAAAAAATATATAAGATTCTATCCTACATAAGGAAGACTCTTCCTTATTTTTACAATAATTGCATAAATATTTCTACAAATTTCTATCACTTTACAAGTATTTTCCTTCAAAAAAGGTTTCCAAAAATGCATCTTCCAACATCCTTCCCCTCCTAAGCCTTTCGGCTCCTGACGAAAGATTTTCCTGCTCCTCTGCACTAATCACTTTTCTTCATTTCTTCTTTCTTTGATATACTTGTGACAGCAAATCATGACGTTTTCTTTCTGTTATATTTAGATTGTTGACCATCTCGAATAACGCCTTTCTCCACTGTACTGCAGCTTCAGGTTTATCTATGACATCCTTTTTCAAGTACTCTGTGTAGGCAGCTTCATATGCTGTAAGTCTGGACTTTGTAACAACTGATAGGTTTCCAAAAATCTCTGACTCCCTCTCAAAAAACCCATAATCAAAGGCATCCTCAAAAATCTGTAAGTAATGACTACCCAAAAATATAATTCTGCTGTAGTAGGCCATTAAGCAGATTCTGTCAGGTGTTTCGCTCAAATCAAATAATAAGGCGTCTGTTGGAGAATTAAAGCCGATATAATTCAAGGTTCTAATATCTGTGTCAGTATAAGTTTCTATACAAGCCAGAATCAATCTCATTATTCTTACAAGTAGTATGCAAGCAGGGTCATTGACATCTTTGTATGTAGTTATTACAGACTCAGCAGTATTCACCATGTAACTCTTGGTAGGCCATGTGCCTGCCTTTGGACCTGCTACTTTTGGGAAATTCATCCACTTTGGTGGGATTTGACCTTCTCTTCTTCTATCCCAAAAAGTTGTCCATTCTCTTCTTCGTGCCACTGGACAATAGGCTGGATTGATCTTTAAATGAAGAGGTGCCTCTTTCCAGATTTTCCTACATTCTTTGTTGGCATCCAACCATTTATTTCTCCACTTAGGGTTGGCTCTCTCAAATACTTCTTTGGTGACATTGATGTCCTCTTCATACTCAAAGTATTTGTTTGGAGATAGCCCAACTCTGGCCATCTGGTAGTTCTTTATACTCTCCAAAATCATACAAAATGGTATCCCCAATCCATCTGCTGCCCAGTGATGCTGGTCTGGATTGATTCCCTTATTCAATGCGAATGTGACAATTTGTTCTTCGTACTCATCATGCATCTTTCTGATGAACTCCATTCTAGAATCTCTACTTGTCATCAATTTCTTTACAAAATCCTCTGAATATTCTTCTTCTGGTTTCTTGTCTGCTGGTTCATTGTCATGTTGTATTCCCTCAATATTGTCTACCCCATGTTCCTCTGCATGTGTGGTTTCCACATGTGTCTCTTCCTGGATTTGTGGCTTATTCAACTTCTTCTGCAATTCTTCTATAATCAACATCAGACTCCCATTCTGTTGTGCCCACAATTCTCTTTCTTTTTTCCACTCATTCCGTTCCTTTTCCCTCTTTGTCTGCCACTCATTTCTTTCCTTTTCCATGTCCAGGTGTAGCTTATTATAGCCTCTCATAGATGTAGCAGCATGTGTACTTGCCTGCCTTTCTAATTCTTTGGCTTCTTTCAATTCTCTTTGTAATTCCTGAATCTCTTTGAGTAATCCTTCCTTTTCTCCCTCTGTCATCTGGACTGTCTGACTTTCCTCCTTCAATTGCACTTCCTCCAATAGTATCTTATTGATTTCTTCATTAGCTTTAGTCAGAATCTGATAGGAAGTTTGTAGAGTTCTATATCTCCCCTCAATCTTTCTCAATTCTTTTTCCAATTTATCGTTCTACTCTGTTAGTTGCATACTCTTCTCTTCCAAGTATTGAATCTTGTTTTGCTTCTGTACTTCCAGCTCTTCCAAAGCAATTATTTTATTGGAAAACTCCTCATTCTTCTCTTGCGCCTTCCTTAGTTGCTTTGCCATATGCTCCTTTTCCCTTTTATGCTCTTTAATAACCATACTGCCTTTTTCAAATTCCAACTCTGCTACCATCCCTGAAATGATCATATTTCGGCTTGAGGGTCTAAACTGTTCAATATTATTCATAATGAGTTGACATGCTGATCTAATACTCTTTGGGATTCTTTCCAATCCTCCTTCTATTGCTATTTGTTTGATTTCTAGCTGTTTGTCCTCTTTGCATTCACTCTCCTCTTCCTCTTCTCCTTCATATTCTATAACTTTAGCCTTGTTTTCTTCATGGCTTGGCTGAGTGTCCAATATTTTCAATTCTGCCATGTCTTCTTGAACACCTGAACTCTTTTGCTCCAAAACATCTGAGATCAGTTTTATTTCTTGTACCTTTTCTTTCTCCAACACCTGTTGAGTTGCTTCAGAACAATATCCTTCCTTTGTTTGCATCTCCTTTTCCTGGCTTAGAGTTTCCTGGAACAATTTGTATTCAGTTTCTTCACCATAATTTCCCTGACACTCACCTACTTGTTCTTCCTGTTTCTCCTTTTCCTGTGCTAAAACTGTTTCAGCTGCTTCTAAATTTTTGACCTGATCATTGCCTCTATCTTCTTTGTATCCTTCCCCCTGTTCATCAATGTCCATGATGTCCATTTCTTCCTCTTGTTCTTGATCCTCTTTGGATGTGAATTCCTCATTATTCTTCAAATCATGCAACACATCCTTTATACTCTGAATGATTTCTTTTTCCACTACTTTCCCGGTAACCTTTTTAACATTACCTTCCTCACATACTTCCTCTCCCTCCTGTAGTGGATCTTGTATTGTGCTTTTTTGTTCTATGACTGAGCTGTACACCTGAGCCTTCTTAGCTATTTCTTCTATGCTCTCCTCCAGTTTAAAGTAAGTCTGTGAGGGTTTTGTCCATATAGATTTCATTCCAACATGCACTATTCCACAACTAACTTCTTCCCTTATTTCACTTGCTTGTTCTATCATTACTGCCTTTCCCTTCATTATTCTTCTTTCATCTTCCAGATTAAGCTCTTTTTCTGCCTGCTCCTGAAGTGGTTTCTCCTGAGACTTCTTGTTTAATTCCTCAGGTGTCTTTTGTTTCTCAGAGGTTTGTATAATGACATTGGGAGTATTTGGTATTGACAAATTTAGACTTTTTAACAAAAAGCTCTCAATATCACTGTCAGAATCAGATGAGAAGTGTGAAGGTCCTCCTTTTTCTGGTTCTGTGGGTCTTGATACTTCTTCCTCCAAGGATAGCTTCTTTGTTTCTTCCATGACTACTTCCTCTCTTTCTTTGGGGATAACAGTTTCAGCTATAGATTTACCCTTTCCCTTCCTGGTCAATTTCTTTTTTGGTACTGGCTTCTTTGGAACCTTCTTTTTCACCACCACAGTGGTTCTGGTCTCTGGGGGTCCTTGTAATTCCTTAAAATAAGCTAACAATTCAACCTCTTTTCTGACAAACACCTCCTCAGTTTCAGTTGTCATCATTTGGTCATGAAGAGCTTCATAGTGCTCCACCTCTTCCTGAATCCAGTCTGTTTTCTGAGGAAACTAAAATAAAGAAAAACTCTACCCACATAAGTTGCAAGAAATCAAAGAGTAATATGTAGGAATTCATTTTTAGAAGTCATGTCATAAGAATGAGAAATCCAAAATAAACTTCATTTTTTCTCCAGAAAAGACTCAACAAGTGATCATCACAAGTGTAGCAAGATATCTAGTGCCATCCCTTTTCCTAACTATTCTTTTGGAAAGATAAATCATGTATCAAATGATAGAAAACAAAATACTAACAAAAAAAAATTAACTAAAGAACTAACTATCAAGAAATAAAAACATAAAAAATAAATAAATCTCTACTATTCTTCTCCCTAGATCTTGCTTTGTGACATATGATTTTTGTAAAAAACAACAGAAAGTAAACAATTTTTCACAATTTCTCATTCTCTTTTTTTTCAACAGATTTTCTTTTCTCTCCTTTTTTCAGCAATGATTTTTTTTTTTTCAAATACTTTTTTCCATTTCTTTTCTTTTTTCATTTTCATTTTTTTTCATAATAATTTTTTCTATCTTTCCTTCCCCTCCTAATTTTCTTTTTTAGAAAAGAAAATCAGGTCTAATATGTTTTTTTTTTCAAAATTTCTTTGATTTTCTAGATATAGTTCAAATCCGGATGATCTTTCTTCCACTGAAACAATTCTGATTTTTTAACCCAGTATTTCCTGACTCCAATTGGTCTGTTTCCCAGCAACCAATCATTCCCTTTGGATAAGTATTTTGTAGGAGCTTTTGGTCTCCATATCCATTTTGTCCTTGATTCCTGTTTTAATGAGTAGCCCTGCTGTAGACTTTGATTCCATGTGCTTTTTGCTCTGATGCTTTGATTCCTTGAACCTTGCCATGATTGCCATCTTCTTCTTATCTCACCACCCTTCTTTGTTCCTCCAATCCTTTGCTGATTTGGATCATATGAAGCTTGATTATTTAGCATTTGTATTGGTAATGTCTGTGTATCCTCAAGTGCAAAAGTGAATCCTTCCAAGTGTATATCATGCACATCTGATTGAATTTCCTGTTTTTCATTACTCAATAGAAATATTAAAAACCTTTTGTCATTTATGTTCAATTTAAGCTTCATTTTTTCAAAATCCAAGATCACTTTACCTTGTTGAAGCCATGGATGACCTAAAATCACTTTTTCAGTCATCAAATTATCTGGCCATTCTTCACAGTCTATTGTCATATATTCTTCATTAAATTTTACTTCAATAGTCAGTGAAGACATGCTCTGTACTACTTGACCTTCCAAAGTTTTGATTAGGGTTCTACTTTCTTTCCTTTTTATGTTGAATTTACTTACCAGGGCTGAACTAATCAGATTTACTTGTGCTCCAGAATCTATCAAAACCCTAATGTTTTCATTTTGAAAATCCATTATCATCACAGGGACATGTTCCTTTGGTTTGAGAGGAGATGCACATAGACAGACTTCCCTAAGCTCATTGATTTTTCTTATCCTTTCCATAGCTTCCTGTTGAGCTTCTTTTTTGATATCTTCCTCTTCTCTTTTCCTGTTTTGGGCTTGTTGCAACCTTCTCCATTCATCAACAGTTAATGGGCAATCATATCTCTTAACTCTACATCCACTTATAAAGTTTGGCATGATTTCTCCTTCTATGTTAGCTAGTTGAATGGCTCCACTGTTGCTTATTTGATGTATAATATATGGTCCATGTCCTTTTTTCTGGAACTTTTTCTGATGTTCTCTGACTGTGTAAGCCAACACTAGATCTCCTACCTGTAGATCTTTCTCTTTTATATGAACATCATGATAAGCTTTTTGTCTTTTCTTGTCCACATATAAACTCATAATGGCCTGGAGTCTAGATGCTCCCAACTTTTCCAATTCTATCACTCTTTCTGATAGTTCATGTCCAGTCCAATTATAGTGACTTCCTACTTTTAATGTTGGAATAAGGAATTCCATAGGTAAAACTGCATTTTGTCCATATACTAGATTGAATGGTGTGCTCCCTATTGCAGCTTTGTAAGCCACTCTATAAGCCCATAGGACATGATTAAGTTGTAGATCCCAATCATTTCTGTTTGTGTTTACTAATTTTGATAGTACAGTACAAAGTACTTTATTAGTGCTTTCTGCTAGCCCATTGGCGTGTGGGTGATATGGGGCTGATTTTCTATGACTAATCAAGAAATATTCAGTGATGTTTTCTATGATCTGGTTTATAAAATGGGTCCCCCTATCACTTACTAGTTCAATTGGAAGTCCAAATCTGGTGATAATGTTTTCATATAGGAATCTGGCAGTAGTATTAGCATCATTTCTATTTGTGGCTTTGGCCTCAGCCCACTTTGTCAGGTAGTCTGTAGCTACTATGATGTATTCAGCATGGGATTGTTTTGCTGGAGGATGTATAGGTCCAATGAAATCCAATCCCCATTTACTAAAGGCTCTGGCTAAAATTAATGGAACCAATGGCGTGTCATTTCTTCTGTTTGGTTGACTTACCCTTTGATAGATATCACATTTTTTTACATAAGTTCTTGCATCAAGGAATAGCGTTGGCCACCAAAAGCCAGAATATAAAATGAGTTTGGCAGTTCTATCACTTGAGAAGTGTCCTCCTGCCACTCCAGAGTGTGCCATTTCCAACATTTCCAGATATTTATTCTCAGGAACACAAATTCTTAGGTATCCATCCATTCCTCTCTTATACTATTGTTCCCCTATCAATTGATATTCCTCAGAGATTACTTGTAAGTTTTTTGATTCTGTACCAGTTTTCACTTGTTTTCCTTTCTCCTTCCTTCTCAACTCTCCAATGATATTCTCACTCCAATCTGGATTTTTCTGGAACCAATATAGAGTTATGAATTCTGAGTCTTGTAATGTTTGGCACTTCTTGCAATTGGCAATGTATTTCGATACATCTTGAATTTTATTAGGCCAATGTACCCCCATCCTATTGAGATTACTTAGGGTGACTACCCTAGAAGCATGAGTGCAAGGGTTCCAATGATGAGCTCTCCTCAGGTATTCTTGTTGCTCCTCCTCAGGAGTGCAATATTCTAATATTCCAGTATGGTTGAGATGGTATAAATGCCCAGCTAGTAACATGAAGTTTCTGCTTTGCAAAACTAGGTGTGCATTATTCCCAATCGTTCTACAAGGTCCCATGGTTAATAATGGTACTAAAGTCATGGCCCACTCAGGAACACTTTCTACCTTAAAGAGATAAGTGTCTGGCTTGAACTGGGTTCTTTATACTGGATTCGAGATAAATGATCTGCCCTTAAGTGTGTTTTCCCTTGTCTGACCACTACTTCAAACTCAAATTCCATTAGCAATAAAAACCATTTGACTATTCTCCCAGTGTGACAAGGTTTATTTACCAAGTATAACAAAGCTTGATGGTCTACAAAGAACTTAAACTTGTTGGCCAAAAGGTAATGTCTGTATTTTTTTACAGCAAATACCATGCCCAATCCCTCTCTTTCAGTGGTTGTGTAATTTTTCTCTGCTAGATTCAATTGTCTACTAGCATAGGCCACTGGAAAATCTAACTTGCTTCCTTCTATTGGTTGTGCTAACACACATCCCAAAGCATAATTGGAAGCATCCACATGGACATGAAAAATTTTGTCCCATTGAGGTGTTTTCAGAATTGGGGCTGTTACCAAACAAGTTTTTAGAGTTTCAAAGGCTTGGTCACACTCCTTGGTCCACTCAAACTTTGTAATTAGGGCATATAAGGGTTTTGCTATGTCAGCAAATTTATGTACAAATTTCCTATAGTACCCACAATGTCCCATAAAAGTTTGAAGTTCTTTTACACTTGTTGGTCTTGAAAGCTCTATTATGGCCTTTATTTTCTTCTCATCAGTTGAAATTCCATTTTTAGAGACTATATGACCTAGCATTCTTCCTTGTCTCACAAAGAATACACATTTCTCTGGATTTAAGCATACTCTGTAGGTTCTGCATTTCCTGAATATATCTTCTAAGTCCTGCAGGTGATCTTGTCTCTTTAATGAAAAAGTACAAAGATCATCTACATAGATTTCCATTACTTTTCTCAAAAACTCTTTGAAGACATGACACATCAATCTCTGAAAAGTTGTTGGAGCATTGGTTAACCCAAAGGGCATAACCCTAAAGGCATAGATTCCCCATTCTGTGGAGAAGGCAGTTTTATGTTGGTCTTCCAATGCTATAGGAACTTGGTTGTACCCTGAAAATCCATCTAAAAAGCTATAAACCTCCTTCCCAGCAACTCTTTCTAGAAGATGATCTGTTATAGGCAGTGGATAATTATCCCTTATAGTTGCTGCATTTACCTTTTTCAAGTTAATGCATACCCTAAGTTTCCCATTCTTTTTGGGTACCACAACTATAGGAGATATCCATTCTGTATACTCAATTTCATAGATGAAATTGGCAGCTAATAGCTTGTCAATTTCTTCCTTTATCTTGGCAGAGTATTTATCATTAAATGTGTAATGTCTCTGTTTACTAGGTTTTGCTTCAAGTGTCATAGGAATCTTATGCTCACAGATTTTAGGATCAATACCTTTCAAATCTTTGTCGCTATAAGCAAATACATCCCTATATTTTCTTGCCAAGTTTCTTAGTGCCTCTTCTTCTTGAGTTGTCATGTCATCAGCCACTACAATGTGTCTTTCTTCTCCCTCCTCCTGAGTGATCATGATCTTCTTAGTTTCTTCCTCATTGCCATAAGCTTCTCCTTTCTTCTTTTCCCTCTTTGGTTTTCTTCTGAGAAGTAATCTATTTTCCACTTCATAAGTCTTAAAATTTTCTGGTACATCAAATTGTTGGTCTTTGTTCATTTCCCTTGTCTTCTTCTCATTTTCCTTATTTTCTTCTGTTTCTTTGTGTTTGTTTTTCTTGTACTTACCTGAAATCTTATCCTTAATAGCATCTTCAGCTTTTACCTCCTCCAAAAATTGTGTTTTTCCTTTTTGTAATATTATTTCTTCTTCTATGTCCTCTTCTGTTCTGGATACCTTTATCATTTTTATTCCAATGTGAAAAATATCATATCCTTCTTCATTTTGAAATTCCACTCCTACATATTCATCACTGGCTAGATCCATGGTAGCCAAAATTTGATTCCACCCATAGGGCTCAAATTCCTCATCCTTGAATCGTTGAGGTACATAATTCTCATCTTGTAGCCTTCTTTCTTCCACACAATCCTCTCTTCTTAATCTCCTTTTCCTATTGGTCAGATTTCTTATCATATTGCACCTCCATACAGATGATTCAGCTTCATCATGATCCTCCATTTCTGATTCCTCACTCAACTCCTGATTCTGATGAATTTTATACCATTCTTGAGTGGGTATGTCACAGTAGTGCCCATTTCTTAGATTTACCTTGGTTATTCTTCCTTTGCTCTGTAGGTATAAGCAATCATTACCCCAATCTTGTACAATTTGCATTTGTCTCATGAATGGTCTTCCTAGGATAATTTCATATGAAGTAGATTGTGGGAATTCAACTATAGCAAAGGTATGTTCTATCTCTATCCCACATATATCCACAATCACTTTTTCCCATATTCCTAGGGGTTTTTCAATGTGTCCATCTGCAAGTTGCAATCTCATTTTTGTGGGTAATAATTCACTTTTTCCCCATTTTTCCCAAGTTTGTTTAGTCATGATGGCCACTCCTGATCCACTATCCAAAATGGCTTTGGCCTAGTTTTTACCAAATTGTATTTTTAAAGTTGAGTTTCCCTCTTCTCCCTCACAATATCCTCCTATCTTATCAATGGGAATATACCACAACTCCTCCATTTCCTGTAGTTGTGTATTGAGATTTTCTGGTTTTGTCTCCCCTTTTTTCACTTGGTTCTGTAGATGAGGATTTTGTTTTATTAAATCTTCCCATGTGGTGTGATACAGAAATGTGCATCTTTTGTCTATATTCACTTGGAGTGTTACTTGTGGGTTTTCTTCCTTGATACTCTTTCCTCTTGTTTTTGTTGTCTCAGATTCCTCAACTGTTTTTTGAGAATTGTCTTCTTCCCTCATTTTGAGTTGTACTTCGCGAATGATCTGTTTACACTTCTGCATTCTTTCATGTTCTAAGTCTGGCATAGGATAAGCCACTGTATGGTCAGCAGGGCTTGGTCCCTCTTGAATTCTTCCTTTGTATGCTTTTATCAGAGTGTCTAGACTTTTTGAATTTCCTATTTCCAACTGGGTTTGTGTCTTTGAAGAAGAAGTATTGTTTGATTGTTCCCTATTTTCTTCTTCCATATTTTTATTCATTTTATGCTTCCTCTCCCATTTCCCTTTTTGTCTATTTTTCTTCACCTTTGAGTTTGATTCTTCATTTTGTTCCTTAGTTGTTCTTTGTTGTTTTGTTTGTGACCTTGTTACAGCATTCACATCCACTAACTCAATGTCACTCAATTCTTCCTGTTCCATGATACTGACTGCTTTTAGTGGTATGTTATTAGATGTGTTTTGTTGTTTTTGGGGATTTTTTGGGCAATCTTTTATCAAATGCTCCCTGCCACAATCCTTGCAATATGCTCCTTCTATTCTCAATGTAGGAGGTTGTGGACAGTCTCTAATAAAATGATCTCCCCCACACCTATAACAAGTTATCTTTGGTCCTCCTTTGAATTGAGGTTTTTGATTGGACATGTAATTATTGGTTATATACATGAAAGTGGCAGTGTCCATCTCAATTCTTCCATTTCCCAAGTATAAGGCTTGTAATTCTGGCTCTCTTGATTCATAACCTTCCCATTCTTCTTGAAATCCCTCATTCCATTGATAATCTTCTTTGTATGGTGACTTTGTTCTTGAATTTCCCTCCTCTACTGGTGCGTATTTGATTGGTACTACATTTGTTGGTATAGGAGGTTGTTGCCCTAGCACAGGTCTCGGTTGCTCACTATACACTGATTCTCTCTGGCTCCCATAGTCTCTCTCCTTTATGGGTTGTTTATTATAGAAGCATTCCTCCCTAGTATGGTTGGTCCACTTCCTCTCTAGTGTACAGTATTTGAGTGTCTTTCTGTCTTGCAAATGTGGAGGTTTTTGATATGGGCAATGTTGTATCAGATGACTTTCGCCACAATTGTAGCATTTTTTATTTGTGTTTATCCTGGAGTTTATCAAATTGGTTTTAGTACTTACCTCTAGAGCTTTAGCAATGGCCTGAGCTAACTCTTCTGTTGGAGGAATTTTGTCTTCATATGATCTAGGTTGATCAAATGCTAACAAATCTTGGCCTCTATTGTCCTCCAAATCTATTGCTTCTTTCACACAAGCTCCTAGATCAGGGCATCTCTTGTAGTACACTAGGGTTCTTAATTGAGCACTTCTCAACCCTTCTATGAATAGGGATACCTGTCTAGCCATGGAAGGGACTTCCTCTTTAGGGCATCTATCAATATATTGCTTAAATCTCCTGGCTGCTTCTCTGACATTTTCATCTTTTTGTTGCTTGAAACTATGTATCAAAGTGGCTGTGCTATGTTTTATCCCAGTTTTTGAGAATTCTCCAATAAAGGCCTCTAGGAAGGATTCAATATCCAGGTACATTTCTTTTCTTAAAGGGATGAACCATGATAATGCTGGTCCGGTTAATGTTAGACCAAATGCCTCAAATTGAACTTTGTAATCTTCCACCTCCTCTGCTCTAATTAATTGCCTAAACTCTGCAGCATGAGCATGGGGGTCTGAATACCCTTCATATTGATTTTTCATACATTTGGCTACTTGGTATGGTCTAAGCATTCTACCCTGAGGTTGCCAATGGTGTCTTCTTCTGAGTTGAAATTCATTATATCCTTCTGGTTCTTTGTCAAAGGGATTTGGTGAAACTTGTGTCCTTCTCCCATGCTGTTGCTCATTATTAGTGTAGTTTTCATGTGGTCTAGGTAAATCTGGTTGTCCCATGTTATGTTCCCAAGGTCCTTTGTCAGCACATTGCCCTAAGTCATTTGAATTTTCTAGGTCTGGGGAGAAGATGTACACACACCCTTGCCTATCCTCATACCTACCATCTTTGAATTGGGCTACAGGTGTTATGTTTAAGGGAACTTCTAAGTTTCTCAATCTAATGAGAAGCTTATGCATCCCATCCTGATATA
>CM035412.1:167623569-167626069 GCA_020310875.1 Ceratopteris richardii
TTCCATCCTTTACAAGCAACAATAGCAATCAATGATCTAATTGTAGACATCTTAGCAACAGGACTAAAGGTTTCATCATAATCTACCCCATAAGTTTGGGCATAACCTTTGACCACAAGTCTAGCCTTGTATCTAGACACCTTACCATCTGCAGATCTTTTTGTTTTATACACCCACTTACATCCAATGACTTTTTGATTCTTTGGTCTTGGCACCGATTCTCATGTTTCATTTTCAAGTAGAGCATCATACTCTTCTTGCATTGCCTTCTCCCAATTTTGTTTTCCTTTAGCTTCTTCATATGTGATTGGATCCTCTTCTGTCTTCACAATGTAAGCATAATCTTTTGTTGTTAGAAAAGATGTATCATAGCTATACCTGATAGGCTCTTTTCTTTCCCTTGAGGATCTTCTAGCCTCTGCACTTCTTGAAGTCTCAGCCACATTTTATTCTGGGTCAAATCTTGGCCCATCTTCAACATTATCTTGCAATTTACTTTTATAATCAGCATCATCAATATCTTCTTCATACATATTTACTTTTGCCTTCTCTTTCCTTTGTATTTCTTCAACACCTGCATAATCATTTGTTGACCCTGTATACCATGCGCTTTTCTCATCAAATGTAACATCTTTGGTAGCAAGAAATTGCTTTGTGGATGGACTCCACAATCTGTAACCCATTTGTCTATCATCATACCCAATAAACACATACTTCTCTGCTTTAGGTTCTAGCTTATGTCTCAATTGTGAAGGAACATAAGCATATGCTAAACATCCAAACACCTTACAATGATCAAGAGTAGGTTTCTTACCCCACCATGCTTCATAAGGAGTTCCTCCATCCAAAGCTTTACAAGGTAACCTATTCACAAGGTATGTTGCAGTGTTGATAGTTTCTGCCCATAAGTAATTTGGGCAATTCTTTTCCTTCATCATTGCTCTTGCAAACTCTACAAGAGTTCTATTTCTTCTTTTTTGCAACTCCATTTTGTTGAGGGGATTACCTGCAAGTTACTTCTCTTTTTATACCTGCATTCCACAAATAATCATCAAACTCTTTAGAAAAATACTATGCCCCTCCATCTGATCTCAACCTCTTGAGCTTTTGTCCTGTAATCCTTTCTGCATAAGCATGATAATGCTTGAATGTCTTGAACACTTCTGATTTGTCCTTGATTACATATAAAGTAATCCATCTGGTTGCATCATCAACAAACAACACATAATATTTGGATCCATTTATGCTATAGTCCCTTGAAGGACCCCACACATCTGTATGAACTAACTCAAGCATGTTTGAATACTTGTATCCTGATTTGTTGTAAGAACTTTTGTGTGCTTAACCTAATTGACAAGCTTCACACTTGTACACCATGTGTTGCCCTTCAATGTTTGGCAACCAAGCACCACATCATTCCTTGACATTTCCTTTATGGCTCTCTCATTGAAATGACCTAGCCTTTTTTGCCATAGGTCTAACTCAGACATCTTTTGACTTCCATAAGTAAATAAAGCATGTACCACATTAGCTTGGACTTTGAGAGTAAATAACCTTCCTTCCTTTTTACCTGCAATAATGTTTCTATATCCCTGATTTGGATCTTGCACATAAACACCATCATTTGTGAATCTGACTTCATATCCCTTCTCCACAATTTGCCCCACACTTATCAAATTTTTAGGAATAGTAGGAACATAAAGTACCTTTCTCAAGAGTGTACTTCCATTCTTTGTCTTCACTGATCCAATGCTTTCCACCTTATGCTTAGTATTGTAACCTGTTTGAACTGTATGTCCATTCACCTTTGCTTCCATATCAGTCATCAGTGATATATTGCCACTCAGATGTTTGCTACATCCTGAGTCAATATAAAACACCCTTTGGTCTTCTCCTACTGCTTCATGAGTTGCATTCAAGATGAGAGTCATGTCATCCTTTTGATCTGATGCATAATTATAATAATTGTTGTTGTAGGACTGAGATTGAAAACTTCTTCCACCTCCTCTAGCATATGATGTCCTACCACCTCTTCCTCTGAAGTTGCCTCTTTGGTTTCTGCCTCCTCTACCTCTGAAATTCATCTTTCCTTTTGTAAAGTTAGCTTGACTTGAAGTTCCTTCATCATCAGTTGACTGCTTCCCTTTGCCATTCTTTTTCTTGTCCTTAGAGTACATAGCTTGCTTGCACTCCTATCATTGTCTCCCTTAATGTCCTGCTCAAAAGTTAGCATGTGTCCTAGCAATTGATTAAGATCAGGAGTAAAGTGATCAAGTGACAATTCTATGGACAATATGAAAGGCTTCCACTTCTCATCTCCTCTCAGACCTGTAAGTATTTGCCTTACCAACTTATCCTCTTCAATGTCTTCATCTACTGCTCCCAGACTATCTGCAATATCCTTCATCCTTGCCCCATAATCAGAAATTGATTGTGAGCTCTTCTTCTTAAAGATTGTAAATTCTCCCCATAATCAAGACTTCCGTGACTTGGTTGTATT
>CM035412.1:167638569-167641069 GCA_020310875.1 Ceratopteris richardii
ACATTGGAACCAAATCCCAAGTGTCCATTTCCTTCAATGCATCTATCTCTTCATTCATGGCCTTTTCCCAATTAGGGTTTCCCTTTGCCTCTTCATAGGTTGAGGGTTCCTCTGAAATAGAGTCTTTTGCCAAGTATATTGAATGCTTTGTAACAAATGTGGAATCGTATCCATACCTTTCTGGTTGCTTCTTCTCTCTTGCTGATCTTCTAGGTGCTTGTTTTGAGCATTCTCCAACCTCTTGCATCTTTGCTTTGCCTCTTGATTTCCATAGCTTGTAATCCCTTTCTCTTTCATCTTGGTCATCGTCTGTATCACTTCTTGGATCCTGGACCTGTGTATCATGCTTGCTTCCTAATTGACGAGATTCATAATCAAGATCATATGGTAGTGTTACCTTTTGTTTGTCTTCATCATACCAAGACCTGTGTTCTTCAAACACAACATCTCTACTTGTAGTGAATTGCTTGGTTGAAGGATTGAAGAACCTGTAACCCATCTGAGTTGAATCATATCCAATAAACACTGCCTTTGTTGCCCTTTCATCTAGCTTACCTCTTATTTGTGATGGTACATGAACATAAGCTAAACAACCAAAAACCTTGCAATGTCCAAGACTAGGTTTTCTTCCATGCCATGCTTCATAAGGAGTCATACCTTGAAGTGATTTGGATGGTAGTCGATTGACAAGGTACACTGCAGTTGAAATAGCTTCTGCCCATAGATAATGTGGCAACTTCTTCTCTTCAAGCATTGTTCGGGCTGATCCAACTAATGTCTTGTTTCTCCTCTCTGCAATTCCATTTAGTTGAGGAGAGTACCTAGTAGTCACTTCCCTTTTGATACCTTTGTCCTGCAAGAACTCATCAAACTCTTTGGAGAAGTATTCTCCCCCTCCATCAGATCTGAGCTTCTTTAGTGATCTACCTGTATGATTCTCCACATGTGCAAGATACTTCTTGAAGCAATCAAATACTTCATTCTTACTCTTGATAAAGTATAGAACAGTCCATCTACTATGGTCGTCAATAAATGAGACATAATACCTTGATCCTGCCAATGAAGGTTCTTGACTTGGTCCCCATACATCTGTATGTACTAAGTCCGATAAGTTGTTGTGGATGTAGCCTTTGTGGTTGAATGGTTGTCTTTGTGCCTTCCCAATCTGACATGCATCACACCTGTTGATCATGTGTTGCTTTGATATGTTCGGCAGTCCTAGAACACTTTGATCCCTGCATATATCCTTCAAGGTTCTTTCATTCACATGAGCAAGTCTCTTATGCCACACTTCAAGCTCACTTAGGGTTTGAGACCCAAAGTTGAATAGAGCTATGTTCTTGGTATCTCCTACTTCAAAAGTAAAGAGCCTACCATGCTTCTCACCTCGGGCTATCTTCTTGAAGCCTTGACATGGATCTTCCACAAAAGCTCCATGTTGGGTGAACCTAACTTGCAAGCCTTTTTCAACTATTTGGCCTACACTTATTAGGTTTTTAGTGATAGTGGGTACATAGAGAACCTTACTTAGAATGTTTGTCCTGCCATTGGAAGCTTTGACATTACCAATCTTCTCCACATTGTGCTTCGTGTCATCCCCTGTTTGCACTTCATGTCTATTCTTTGGACTTTCCAAGTCAGATAGAAGAGCAATGTTGCCTGCAACATGATTCGAGCATCCTGAATCTATGTAGAACAAATGATCATCTTCTTTACCTTCTTTGTGGCTTAGATTCATGAGAAGCAAAGAGTCTTCATGTGGTTGATCTTCTGAATAATTGTTGTAGTCCCTTCTATTATAGCTTCTATTGTTGTTGTTGAAGTTGTGTCCACCTCGGCCTCTATTGCTGCTATATCCACCTCTTCCACTTCCTTTCTGGGTCTTCCCATTGAACCAACAATTCTGAGTGGTGTGGTTGGTCTTATCACATATGGCACAAGGTTGAACATTCTGACCTTTCGCTTTGTCTTGCTTCGGTCCTTTCTTCTTCCCTTTCCACTTGCTCTTGCTTGCGAAGTTGGCTTGAGAAGTCTCTTCTTCATCTTCTTCCTTCTTCTTGCCTTTCTGCTTCTTATCCTTCTTATCTGCATATAGAGCACTAGATGAATTTCCATGATAAGAGTTACCTTCCTTTATGCTATTGTTGGCTTCTTGATTGAAGAGTTGTCCAAGAAAGATGTTGAAGTCTGGAGTCTGCACATCCATGATGAGATCATAAGCCGTCGTGAAGGATTGCCATTGCTTATCACTTCGAATGCCGTTGAGAATTTGCCTCATGATGACCTCTTCTTCAATTAGCTCTCCAATGGATGCTAACTGATCCGCAACCTCCTTGACCTTGGTAACAAACTCTGTGATGGTTTGTTTGGGCGTCTTCTTCATTTGGTTGAACTCGTTCCAAAGATGATTTTTTCTTGCTTTGGTACTAGCAGAAAAGAAAGTCTCGAGGGCACCCCAAGTCTCTTGAGATGTCTTGCATCCTCTAATATGTGGTAATAG
>CM035412.1:167651069-167656069 GCA_020310875.1 Ceratopteris richardii
AAGAAGTCACCTTAGAAAGTGAAGAGATCTCAAAAGTGAAGGCTGTATACATATGTATATTACTGTTGGAAATTCTTGTAATTTGAGTAGAGATGATCCTTAGAGTGATAAGGAGTAATGTAATAGACGTGGGATAAGTCTAGAACCATATGTATATAAGTCAATGATGTAAAGAAATATGTGTGAGAGTCATTAGAAGACAAGTGTCATAGAGATAGATGTGAAGCAAGTCATCTTCATAAAATAGCGACGAGTATTTCGTAGATTTCTCTCAGTCTGATCATGTGGATCAGAAATCCTTTTGTACACATCTATTCTAGAAGTTAATCATGCTTTGTTCAAAGTTTCATGGTTTTATACCTCTTCTGATGTGAGTATGATCAATAGGAACATGTGTATGTAAAGTCTGCAAATGATCTCTCAGAGTTATGCACTTTTTTGTGTCAATGTTTTGCTTAGATCTTAGTGCATAGTGTAAAGTTTTTGATGAGTAAGCATTCAGAATCTAAGTTAGAAGGTAAGGAAGCTATGTATAAAAGCATTTAGCAAAATAGGATCTGTGCTGTGAGAAATCAATCTTAGAAGTTACCTATGTCAAAGTCGCTTGTTTAGAAAGACAATTTTTGACATACTTTTGATCTTAAGGATCAAATTAAAGTTTTAATGATCTTTTTGATGAACTAATGGTTGATATGATTGCGCAAAGGTATTTTGTAGATATGTGCATCATTGGTTTGAAGAAATTTGAAGATATGTGCAAGAAATGAAGTCGATTTCTGAAGCAGTCTTTTTGAAGAAGAAATTTCTTTACTCAGAGAAGTGTTAGTGAAAGTTTTGATAAAAGAAGACAATATTTGTGTAAAGTTTGATCCATAACTAATATAGAAGTGTTCTTAGATCAGTATAGATCAGAGCTTTGGAGATTAAGAAGTCTCCAACAGTGGTATCAGAGCTGAGGGTGTAATACAAGTGAAGTAAAGGCATTGGAAGTCCTGACTGTTGCAGGTATTGAAGTTCCTTCTAATTGAAGGTGGACAAGGACAAATTCTTGAAGATAACGTGCAGAAGTACAAAGTACGAGTTCAAAGGATCAAGAAAGATTAAAGCTTCATATCAAAGGTACACTTTATCATCATAAATCATAGTAATTGCAGACACAGAAGATCAAAGATGGGAGAAAGCTGGCAGATTGATAAGCTAGATAGGGAGAACTATCCAGCTCGGTCCATGAGGATGGAGGCACACCTCATGAGCAAAGATTTGATGGCATTCATTACAGGAGAAGAAGAAAAGCCTGAGTTTGAAGATCCTAGTGTTCCAACTAGGGAGGAACTTGTAGGTTTGAAGAATTGGATGAAAGAGGATGCTCAAGCTAGGAGCATCATTTACATGGCTGTAAATGATTATCTTCTTCCTCATATCAGAGGATTAGAAACTGCAATAGATGTGTGGAATGCTTTGGAAGAGCATTTTCAAAATACGACCAAGTCAATGAAGTCTTCATTATGGGCAGAGTTTACAACCTTTAAGAAGAAGAGCTCACAATCAATTTCTGATTATGTGGCAAGGATGAAGGATATTGCACATAGTCTAGGAGCAGTAGATGAAGACATTGAAGAGGATAAGTTGGTAATGCAAATACTTACAGGTCTGAGAGGAGATGAGAAGTGGAAGCCTTTCATATTGTCCATAGAATTGTCACTAGATCACTTTACTCCTGATCTTAATCAATTGCTAGGACACATGCTAACTTTTGAGCAGGACATTAAGGGAGACAATGATAGGAGTGCAAGCCAAGCTATGTACTCCAAGGACAAGAAAAAGAATGGCAAAGGGAAGCAGTCAACTGATGATGAAGGATCTTCAAGTCAAGCTACCTTTACAAAAGGAAGGATGAACTTCATAGTTAAAGGAAGAGGAGGTAAGAACAAAGATAATACTAAAGCTTGTTGGATTTGTGGTAGAATCAATCATTTGGCAAATGATTGTTGGTATAACAATCAAAAAGGAGGAAATAATAATCAGAGTTTTAATCAAAGAGGTAGAGGAGGCAGAAACCAAAGAGGCAACTTCAGAGGAAGAGGTGGTAGGACATCATATGCTAGAGGAGGTGGAAGAAGCTTTCAACCTCAGTCCTACAACAACAATTATTATAATTATGCATCAGATCAGAAGGATGATATGACTCTCATTTTGAATGCAACTCATGAATCAATAGGAGAAGATCAAAGGGTGTTTTATATTGACTCAGGATGTAGCAATCATTTGAGTGGCAATATATCACTGATGACTGATATGGAAGCAAAGGTGAATGGACATACAGTTCAAACAGGTGACAACACTAAGCACAAGGTGGAAAGTATTGGATCAATGAAGACAAAGAATGGAAGTACACTCTTGAGCAAGGTACTTTATGTTCCTACTATTCCTAAAAACTTGATAAGTGTAGGGCAAATTGTGGAGAAGGGATATGAAGTCAGATTCACAAATGATGGTGTCTATGTGCAAGATCCAAATCAGGGATATAGAAAGATTATTGCAAGAAAAGAAGAAGGAAGGCTGTTTACTCTCAAAGTCCAAGGTAATGTGGGACATGTGCTCTATTTACTTATGGAAGTCAAAAGATGTCTGAGTTAGACCTATGGCATAAAAGGCTAATTCATTTCAATGAGAGAGCCATAAAGGAAATGTCAAGGAATGATGTGGTGCTTGGTTTGCCAAAAGTTGAAGGGCAACATATGGTGTACAAGTGCGAAGCTTGTCAATTAGGTAAAGCATACAAAATTTCATACAATAAATCAGGATATAAGTATTCAAATATGCTTGAATTGATTCATACAGATGTGTGGGGTCCTTCAAGGGACTATAGCATAAATGGATCCAGATATTATGCGTTGTTTGTTGATGATGCAACCAGATGGATTACTTTATATGTAATCAAGGACAAATCAGAAGTGTTCAGGGCATTCAAGCATTATCATGCTTATGCAGAAAGAATTACAGGACAAAAGCTCAAGAGGTTGAGATCAGATGGAGGGGGAGAGTATTTCTCTAAAGAGTTTGATGATTATTTGTGGAATGCAGGTATAAAGAGAGAAGTAACTTGCAGGTACTCTCCTCAACAGAATGGAATTGCAGAAAGAAGAAATAGAACTCTTGTAGAGTTTGCAAGAGCAATGATGAAGGAAAAGAATTGTCCAAACTACTTATGGGCAGAAGCTTATCAACACTGCAACATACCTTGTGAATAGATTACCTTGTAAAGCTTTGGATGGAAGAACTCCTTATGAAGCATGGTGGGGTAAGAGACCTACTCTTGATCATTGTAAAGTATTTGGATGTTTAGCATATGCTTATGTTCCTTCACGATTGAGACATAAGCTAGAACCCAAAGCAGAGAAGTATGTGTTTATTGGGTATGATGATAGACAGATGGGTTACAAATTGTGGAGTCCATCCACAAAGCAATTTCTTGTTACCAAAGATGTTACATTTGATAAGCAAAGCACATGGTATACAGGGTCAACAAATTATTATGCAGGTGTTGAAGAAATACAAAGGAAAGGGAACGCAAAAGTAAATGTGTATGAAGAAGATATTGATGATGTTGATTATAAAAGTAAATTGCATGATAATGATGAAGATGGGCAAAGATTTGATCCAGAATCAAATGTGGCTGAGACTTCAAGAAGTGCAGAGGTTAGAAGATCCTCAAGGGAAAGAAAAGAGCCTACCAGGTATAGCTATGACACATCTTTCTTAACAACTAAAGATTATGCTTATATTGTGAAGACAGAAGAGGATCCAATCACATATGAAGAAGCTAAAGGTAAACAGAATTGGGAGAAGGCAATGCAAGAAGAGTATGATGCTCTACTTGAAAATGAAACATGGGAGTTGGTGCCAAGACCAAAGAATCAGAAAGTCATTGGATGTAAGTGGGTGTATAAAACAAGAAGGTTTGCAGATGGTAAGGTGGCTAGATACAAGGCTATACTTGTGGTCAAAGGTTATGCTCAAACTTATGGGGTAGATTATAATGAAACCTTTAGTCTTGTTGCTAAGATGTCTACAATTAGATCATTGATTGCTATTGCTACTTGTAAGAATGGAAGTTATCACAATTAGATGTGAAGAATGCATTCTTGAATGGATACATTGTAGATGAAGTATACATGGAGCAACTAGAAGGCTTCATGGATTCAATTGGATCAGATTATGTGTGTAAGCTCAAGAGAGATTTGTATGGCGTGAAGCAAGCCCCAAGCGCATGGAATTACAGGCTTGTTAAGTTCTTGAATGAATGTGGATTTCAGGCATCAAAGGCAGATAGTAGCTTGCTAGTGAAGGCAAGTGAAAATGGATACATATACATGTGTATTTATGTTGATGATATTATTGTCACAGGTACAGATGCTCAAGGAATCAATGAGCTTAAGAAACAAATAGAGAAGGAGTTTAAGATAAGTGATTCGAGAAACTTATCTTATATCTTAGGAATACAGATTGTACATACTCAACATGGAGTATATGTTACACAAGAGAGGTACTTGAAGAATCTTCTGGTCAAGTTCAACATGGAGGATTGAAAGCCTTCAACCACACCATTGGAGCTCAAAGGGTACTCACATATATCAAAGGAACCCTAAGTGAAGGTCTGTATTATGGATTTACTTCTGATACAAGAATCAAAGTGTTTAGTGATGCAGATTGGGCAGGTGATTCAGATGATAGAAGATCTACTCATGGGTATCTCTGTTATATTGGAGATAAATTAGTTTCTTGGTGCTCAAAGAAACAACATACAATTGCTTTGTCATCTATGGAAGCTGAGTATAAAGGAATGGTAGAGGCTGCAAAAGAAGTAATATGGTCAAAGACCTTATTGAAGAGTTTTGGAACTGATCAGAGTACTCCAATTATTTTTGGAGACAATATGAGTTCATTGTATCTGGTAGCTAACCCTGTTTTTCATGCCAGGACTAAGCATATAGAGATTC
>CM035412.1:167666069-167673569 GCA_020310875.1 Ceratopteris richardii
CCATTTTGCTAAATGCTTTTAGCCATATGTTCCTTACCTTCTAACTTATATTTTGAATGCTTACTCATCAAAAAATTTACACTGTGCACTGAGATCTAAGCAAAACATTGACTCGAAAAGGTGTGCAACTCTGAGAGATTTTTCTGCAGACTTTACATACACATGTTCCTAATGATCATACTCGCAGCATGAAAGGAATTAGACCAGGAAACTTTAAACATAGCTTCATTAGCTTCTAGATTAGATGTGTCCAAAAGGATTTCTGATCCACATGATCAGACTGAGAGAACTCACAGAAAAACGCGTCGCTAATTTTCTGAGAAAGACTCTCTACACATCTACCACAATGACACTTGTCTTCTAATGACTCTCTCTCATGTATTTCTTTACATCATTGACTTATATACATATGGTTCTAGACTTATCCTATGTCTATTACATTACTCCTTATCATCCTAAGGATTATCTCTACTTAGATTACAAGAATTTCCACCTATAATGTACATATGTATACAAACTTCACTTCTGAGATCTCTTCACTTTCTCAAGTGTCTTCTTCCACTTCAATCTGATCATGAGCTTGCTTCAAGCTCTTTGTAATCACCAATTTGTGATTGGTTTGTTCCAACAGCTCCCCCTCAATCACTAATTGTGATTATTCCATTCTTCTTCACTCCTGCCATCTCTTTGAATCTCTGTAGCTTAGGTCCATCCAAGCTTTTTGTTAACATATCTGCAAGTTGTTCTTTTGTTGGAGTATACATCACTTCAATCTCTTTGTCAAGTACCTTTTCCCTCAAGAAATGATACTGAATCTCTATATGCTTAGTCCTGGCATGAAAAACAGGATTAGCTGCCAAATACAATGAACTCATATTGTCTCCAAAAATAATTCGAGTACTCTGATGAGTTCCAAAACTCTTCAACAAGGATACCCATGAGTAGAACTTCTATCATCTGAATCACCTGCCCAATCTGCATCAGTAAATACTTTAATTCTTGTATCAGAAGTAAATTCATAATACAGACCTTCACTTAGGGTTCCTTTGATATATATGAGTACCCTTTGAGCTGCAATCCAATGAGTCTTCTTTGGACAATGCATGAATTGTGATAACACACCTACAGCATATGATAAATCTGGCCTTGTCAAGGTAGCATAGATTAAACTACCTACCAAACTCTGATATTTCTTCATATCATTAAACTCTTCACCTCCATACCTGCTCAATTTATGATTTACCTCCAATGGTGTGCTTGAAGGCCTGCAATCCTCCATGTTGAATTTGACCAGAAGATTCTTTAAGTGCCTTTCTTGTGTAACATATTCTCCATGTTGAGTATATACAATCTGCATTCCTAAGAAATAAGATAAGTTTTCCAAATCACTTATCTTAAACTCCTTCTCTATTTGTTTCTTAAGCTCATTAATTCCTTGAGCATCTGTACCTGTTACAATGATATCATCAACATAAATACACATATATATGTATCCATTTTCACTTGCCTTCACTAGCAAGCTACTATCTGCCCTTGATGCTTGAAATCCATATTCATTTAAGAACTTAACAAGCATGTAATGCCATGCTCTTGGGGCTTGCTTCAACCCATACAAAGCTCTCTTAAGCTTACACACATAATCTGATCCAATTGAATCCATGAAGCCTTCTGGTTGCTCCATGTACACTTCATCTGCAATGTATCCATTCAGAAATGCATTCTTCACATCTAATTGTGATAACTTCCATCCTTTACAAGCTGCAATAGCAATCAATGATCTAATTGTAGACATCTTAGCAACAGGACTAAAGGTTTCATCATAATCTACCCCATAAGTTTGGGCATAACCTTTGACAACAAGTCTATCCTTTTATCTAGACACCTTACCATCTGCAAACCTTTTTGTTTTATACACCCACTTACATCCAATGACTTTCTGATTCTTTGGTCTTGGCACTAATTCCCATGTTTCATTTTCAAGTAGAGCATCATACTCTTCTTGCATTGCCTTCTCCCAATTTTTTTTACCTTTAGCTTCTTCATATGTGATTGGATCCTCTTCTATCTTCACAATGTAAGCATAATCTTTTGTTGTTAAGAAAGATGTATCATAGCTATACCTGATAGGCTCTTTTCTTTCACTTGAGGATCTTCTAACCTTTGCACTTCTTGAAGTCTCAGCCATATTTGATTCTGGATCAAATCTTGGCCCATCTTCAACATTATCCTACAATTTACTTTTATAATCAACATCATCAATATCTTCTTCATACACACTTACTTTTGCCTTCCCTTTCCTTTGTATTTCTTTGTCATCTGCATAATCATTTGTTGACCCTGTATACCATGTGCTTTGCTCATCAAATGTAACATCTTTGGTAACAAGAAATTGCTTTGTAGATGGACTCCAAAATCTGTAACCCATCTGTCTATCATCATACCCAATAAACACATACTTCTCTGCTTTGGGTTCTAGCTTATGTCTCAATTGTGAAGGAACATAAGCATATGATAAACATCCAAATACCTTACAATGATCAAGTGTAGGTTTCTTACCCCACCATACTTCATAAGGAGTTCTTCCCTCCAATGCTTTACAAGGTAACCTATTCACAAGGTATATTGCAGTGTTGATAGCTTCTACCCATAAGTAATTTGGACAATTCTTTTCCTTCATCATTGCTCTTGCAAACTCTACAAGAGTTCTATTTCTTCTTTCTGCAACTCCATTTTGTTGAGGGGAGTACCTGCAAGTTACTTCTCTTTTTATACCTGCATTCCACAAATAATCATCAAACTCTTTAGAAAAATACTCTCCCCCTCCATCTGATCTCAACCTCTTGAGCTTTTGTCATGTAATCCTTTCTGCATAAGCATGATAATGCTTGAATGTCTTGAACACTTCTGATTTGTCCTTGATTACATATAAAGTAACCCATCTGGTTGCATCATCAACAAACAACACATAATATCTGGATCCATTTATGCTATAGTCCCTTGAAGGACCCCACACATCTGTATGAACTAACTCAAGCATGTTTCAATACTTGTATCCTGATTTGGTGTAAGAACTTTTATGTGCTTTACCTAATTGAAAAGCTTCACACTTGTACACCATGTGCTTCCCTTCAACGTTTGGCAAACCAAGCACCACATCATTCCTTGACATTTCCTTTATAGCTCTCTCATTGAAATGACCTAATCTTTTATGCCATAGGTCTAATTCAGACATCTTTTGACTTCCATAAGTAAATAGAGCATGTCCCACATTACCTTGGACTTTGAGAGTAAACAACCTTCCTTTTTACCTGCAATAATGTTTCTATATCCCTGATTTGGATCTTGCACATAGACACCATCATTTGTGAATCTGACTTCATATCCTTTCTCCACAATTTGCCCTACACTTATCAAATTTTTAGGAATAGTAGGAACATAAAGTACCTTGCTTTAGAGTGTACTTCCATTCTTTGTCTTCACTGATCCAATGCTTTCCACTTTATGCTTAGTATTGTCACCTGTTTGAATTGTATGTCCATTCACCCTTGTTTCCATATCAGTCATCAAGGATATATTGCCACTCAGATGATTACTTCATCCTGAGTCAATATAAAACACCCTTTGGTCTTCTCCTACTGCTTCATGAGTTGCATTCAAGATGAGAGTCATGTCATCCTTTTTCTGATGCATAATTATAATAATTGTTGTTGTAGGACTGAGATTGAAAACTTCTTCCACCTCCTCTAGCATATGATGTCCTACCACCTCTTCCTCTAAAGTTGCCTCTTTGATTTCTGCCTCCTCTACCTCTTTGATTAAAACTCTGATTATTATTTCCTCCATTTTGATTGTTATACCAACAATCATTTGCCAAATGATTGGTTCTGCCACAAATCCAACAAGCTTTAGTATTATCTTTGTTCTTACCTCCTCTTCCTTTACCTCTGAAGTTCATCTTTCCTTTTGTAAAGTTAGGTTGACTTGAAGATCCTTCATCATCAGTTGAGTGCTTCCCTTTGCCATTCTTTTTCTTGTCCTTGGAGTACATAGCTTGGCTTGCACTCCTATCATTATCTCCCTTAATGTCCTGCTCAAAAGTTAGCATATGTCCTAGCAATTGATTAAGATCAGGAGTAAAGTGATCAAGTGACAATTCTATGGACAATATGAAAGGCTTCCACTTCTCATCTCCTCTCAGACCTCTAAGTATTTGCCTTACCAACTTATCCTCTTCAATGTCTTCATCTACAGCTCCCAAGCTATCTACAATATCCTTCATCCTTGCCACATAATCAGAAATTGATTGTGAGCTCTTCTTCTTAAAGGTTGTAAACTCTGCCCATAATGAAGACTTCCTTGACTTGGTTGTGTTTTGGAAATGCTCTTCCAAAGCATTCCACACATCTGTTGGACTTTCCAATCCTCTGATGTGAGGTAAAAGATAATCATTTACAGCCATGTAAATGATGCTCCTAGCTTGAGCATCCTTTCTCATCCAGGTCTTCAAATCTGCAAGCTCTTCCCTAGTTGGAATACTAGGATCTGCAAACTCAGGCTTTTCTTCCTTTCCTGTAATAAATGCCATCAAATCTTTGCTCATGAGGTGTGCCTCCATCCTCATGGTCCAAGCTGGATAGTTCTCCCTATCTAGCTTATCAATCTATAAGCTTTCTCCCATGTTTGATCTTCTGTGTCTGCAATTACTATGATTTATAATAGTAAAGTGTACCTTTGATATGAAGCTTCAATCCTTTTTGATCCTTCGAACTCGTACTGCAAATTATATGCAAGAATTTGTCCTTGTCCACCTTCAATTAGAAGGAACTTCAATATCTGCAGCAGTCGGGAACTCCAATGCCTTTACTTCACTTGTATTGCACCTTCAGCTTTGATACCACTGTTGGAGACCTTTTAATCTCCAAAGGCTTGATCTATACTGATCTAAGATCACCTTAATATCAGTTATAGACAAAACTTTACACAAATGTTACTTTGATTTTCCAAATCATTCATGAACAATTCTCTGAGTGACAATTTCTCTTCTTCAAGAAGTCTGCTTCAAAGATTGACTTCATTACCTGCACATATCTTCATATTTCTTCAATCTAATGATATACATACCTCCAAGCTACCTTTGCGCAATCATATCAACCATTAGTCCTCCAAAAGAATCATTAAAACTTCAATTTGACCCTTAAGATCAAAAGTATGTCAGAAATTGTCTTCCTGAATAAACGACTTTGACATAAGTAACTTCTAAGGTTGATTTCTCACAGCACAGATCCCATTTTGCTAAATGCTTTTCGCCATAGCTTCCTTACCTTCTCACTTAGATTTTGAATGCTCATTCATAAAAAACTTTACACTGTGCACTGAGATCTAAGCAAAACATTAACACGAAAAAGTGTGCGACTCTGAGAGATTTTTCTGCAGACTTTACATACACATGTTCCTAATGATCATACTCACAGCATGAAAGGAATTAGACCATGAAACTTTAAACATAGATTCATTAGCTTCTAGATTAGATGTGTACAAAGGATTTCTGATCCACATGATCAAACTGAGAGAATTCAGAGAAAAACTCGTTGCTAATTTTTTGAGAAAGACTCTCTACACATCTACAACAACGACACTTGTCATCTAATGACTCTCTCATGTATTTCTTTACATCATTGACTTATATACATATGGTTCTAGACTTATCCCGTGTCTATTACATTACTCCTTATCAACCTAAGGATTATCTCTACTCATATTACAAGAATTTCCACCTGTAATGTACATATGTATACAAACTTCACTTCTGAGGTTTCTGGTTCTTCACACTCAGGATCAAATCTTGGCATTTCTTCAACTTCAACCTGCACTTCATTATTCTCCTCTTCATCAAATATCTGAACCTTTGATTTACCTTTCTTCTTACTCACAACTTCTTCATCACCTGTATTAATATTGATTGTACCTGCATACCAAGTACCTTGCTCATCAGATGTAACATCTTTTGATACAAGAAATTGTTTTGTGGATGGACTCCACAACCTATATCCCATTTGCTTATCATCATAACCAATGAATACATACTTTTCAGCTTTAGGTTCTAACTTGTGTCTTAATTGTGATGGCACATATGCATATGCCAAACATCCAAATACTTTGCAATGATCCAAGGTAGGTCTCTTACCCCACCATGCCTCATATGGTGTCATACCCTGCAAAGCTTTACATGGTAGCCTATTGACCAAATAAGTAGCTGTATTTACAGCCTCAGCCCACAAATAATTTGGGAAATTTTTCTCCTTCATCATTGACCTTGCAAACTCAACAAGAGTTCTATTTCTTCTCTCTGCTACACCATTTTGTTGAGGAGAGTACCTACAAGTAATTTCCCTTTTTATACCTACATTCCACAAGTAATCACTGAACTCATTAGATAAATACTCTCCCCCTCCATCTGACCTTAGTCTCTTCAATTTATGGCCTGTAATTCTTTCTGCATACACATGATAATGTTTGAATGTATTGAATACCTCTGACTTATCTTTGATCACATAGATAGTGATCCATCTGGAAGCATCATCAACATAGATCACATAGTACCTTGAACCATTAATACTGAAATCCTTGTGTGTACCAACTCAAGCTTCTCTGAATACATAAAACCATGCTTGGAATAAGAATAAGATTGCTTATGAGCCTTACCTAATTGACATGCCTCACATCTGTATGTCATATGTTGACCTGCAACATTAGGCAATCCAAGCACTGAACCATTATTAACCATATCTTTGATACCTCTTTCATTAAAGTGTCCAAGCCTTTTGTGCCAAAGATCTAACTCAGAGATCTTATGTCCTCCATAAGTTAACAAGGCATGACCAACATTGCCTTGGATCTTCAATGTGAATAATCTTCCTTCTTTCTTCCCTGAAACAGTCTGTTTATACCCATTTCTAGGGTCTTCCACAAACACTCCTTCATTAGTGAACCTAACTTCATAACCTTTTTCAACAATTTGTCCTACACTTATCGAATTCTTAGGAATTGTAGGAACATACAAGACCTTACTCAAGAGAGTACTACCATCCTTGGCCTTCAGTGATCCAATTGACTTCACATTGTGCTTTGTATTATCACCTGTTTGAACTACATGATTAGTTATCTTATTCTCCAAATCAGTCATCAAAGCTATGTTACCACTCAAGTGATTGCTACACCCTGAGTCAATGTAGAAGACTCTTTGGTCTTCACTTTGCCTTTCACAAGTTGCATGCATTATCAATGTTGAATCCTCCTTCTGATTTGAAGCATAATTGTACTAGGTATTGTTGTATTGTTGACTTTGGAATCCTCTACCTGCATTTCTTCCAAAGTAACCTCTACTACCTCTACCTCTGAAATTACCTCTTTGATTTTTGCCACCTCTTCCTCTTGAATTAAAATTCTAATTATATCCACCATTACTCTGAGTATTATGCCAACAATCATTATCTAAGTGAT
>CM035412.1:167678569-167936069 GCA_020310875.1 Ceratopteris richardii
GAAGTGAAGTGGAGATTCAGAAAGAGATGTTCTACATACTTATGTTTATTAGTTTTGTAAAATACTTGACAAACACTTTGAAGTAATGATGAATCTATACTCATATGTATATATACACTTGTATATAGTCATGATATACATACGATATGAAGTATAGATGAGAATATAGTCAATAGAGTTCAATTTATTTAGTGATAGATTTGTAGAGAGTCTTCTCATGAGATTAGTGACAAGTCTATCCTAGAATTCGCATAGCTTGATCATGTGGATCAGGAAATCTTTTGTACACATCTAATTTAGAAGCTCATCAAGCTATGAACAATCTTTGATGATCTAATACTCTTTAAGTTGTGTGTATGATAAGTAGGAACATCATATGTAGAAGTTTGCAAATGAAGTTCTCAGAATTGTGCATTTTGCTACTCAAAGATTTGCTTGGATCTCAATGCGCAATGTAAATTTCTTGATGTTTGACCATTAAAAATTTTAGTTAGAAGACAAGGAAGCTTTGGCTAAAAGTAGTTAGCGAAACGGGTTATACTTTGATAAAAAATAGCTTATGAGGTTGCCATGTCAAAGTCCTCATTTCAGGAAGGCAATTTCTGACATAGATTTGATCTAAGTGATCAAATTAAAGATCTAATGGCTATTTGAAGAACTAACGATCATTATGATTTTGGAAGGTAGTACAAATGTCTGTACATCATTTGAATGATTAAAATTGAAGTTATGTGCAGAGATTGAAGTCTATTTCTAAAGCAGACTTGTTGAAGTTGAAGAAACTTCACACAAAGAAGTGTTTCTAAATGAATTTGAAAGTTAATGTAGAGCTTGTGTAAAGTTTTGTTTATTCTTGATATAGAGGAGTTCTTAAATCGAGACAGATAAAAAATTTGGAGAATTAAAGGTCTCCAATAGTGGTATCAGAGCAGAAAGGTTAAATCAAAATGAAGAAGAAGCAATGTGAACCCTGACTATTGCAAATATCAAAGATCTTGTGAATTGAAGGTGTAAAAGGTTAAAGTCTTGAAGAAAACCTAAAGAAGTACAAAGTTTGAGTTCAAAGGATCAAGAAAGATTAAAGCTCTATATCAAAGCTACATTGTATCTTCATAAATCTTAGTATTTGTAGATACAAAAGTCAAGAGATGGGAGAAAGCTTGTAGATTGACAAGCTAGATAGAGAGAACTATCCAGCATGGTCCATGAGGATGGAGGCACACCTCATGAGCAAAGATTTGATGACATTCATTACACGAGAAGAAGAAAATCCAGAGTTTAAGGATCCAAGCATTCCAACAAGAGAACAACTTGCAAATTTGAAGAATTGGATGAAGAAAAATGCTCAAGCTATGAGCATCATTGACATGGCTATAAATGATTATCTTCTACCACACATTAGAGGATTAGAAAGTGCAGTAGATGTATGGAATGCCTTGGAAGAACACTTTCAAAATACAACCAAATCAAGGAAGGCTTCACTATGGGCTGATTTTACAACTTTCGAGAAGAAAGGTTCTTAGTCAATTTTTGATTATGTTATAAGGATAAAGGACATTGCAGATAGTTTGGGAGTAGTAGATGACAACATTGAAGAAGACAAGTTGGTAAGGAAAATACTCATAGGTCTAAGAGGAGATTAAAAGTGGAAGCCTTTTATATTGTCTACATAATTATCATTAGATCATTTTACTCTTGATCTTAATCTATTTCTACGACATATGCTAACATTTGAGAAGTACATTAAAGGAGAGAACGACAGAAGCTCAAGTCAAGTAATGTATTCAAAAGACAAGAAGAAGAATGCTAAAGGCAAGCAATCAAATGATGAAAAAGGATCTTCAAGTCAAGTGAACTTCACAAAAGGAAAGATGAATTTCAGAGGTAAAGGTAGAGGAGGTAAGAATAAAGAAAATGCTAAAGCTTGTTGGAATTCTGGAAGAATAAATCATTTGGCAAATGATTGCTGGTATAATAATAAAAGTGGTGGAAGTTATAATCAGAATTTCAATCTAAGAGGAATGTTGGGGCTTCACTCACTAATTAGACATGAATATATGTAGATACATGAAGGAAGAAGAAATACAAAGAGAAGTGAAGGCAAAGCACTCAAAAAACTAAGCCTAAGTGAAGGGATAAATTCACTCTTGTAATATAGTGCAAAATTAAAGTTTAGTCTTGGCATAGAACTTCAAAACTTACCAGTTTGAGTCTAGGAGTATGTAGACTATATGTATATAAGTTAATTTGAGTTGAAAAATAGATAGAGAACTCAATTTTGTAATCCTTGAGTAAATAGAGAAAAGTCGGGTTTTTTCTGAGAGAGATGTTGAGGAAAGTCTACTCAGTGTATGAGAGTTTTCCATGGCTATGAGCAGAATGAGGCCAAGCCATTTTGTACACATCTTCTCTAATAGTTATACGTGTTTGTGTAGAAGGATTTGGTCTAATTCCTCTTGTGTGTTGAATTCTAACTGATTTCATATCAGTGTGTAAGTTAGTTGACAGTTACGAGTGTTTTGGTGCACTTTTCCCTTATCTTCTTAAGGTCAGATCTCACAGTATAGTGTAAAGTTTTTCATGAATGATAGCTCATTTTAAAGCTACTAGCTTCAACTACAATTGATCAAAATATCTTTACAAAACAGGATGCATACTCAGAGAAATGAGTCTAACAGTGAAGGTATGTCAAATTGATGAAGTCATTTTTCAGATTTCAGACATAGTACAAATGTTGAAGTGAATTCAGAAGATTTTGAAGTTATTACTTAAAAGTCTCGCTTGGTATGTGTTACTTAACATTAGCAAGAACTTTTATTAGCAAAAGATCAAAAGAATTTGTACAAATCAAGCTAATACAGATCAGATTTGAAGTGAGAAGAAAAGGCGCAGATTTCTGAAAAGTGAAATTTTTGACTTCACTAAGTTTGGTGGTAAAGTTTTCAAATTGAGAGTGTTACTAAGCTGATGATGATTACAGAGGTGTTCTAATATCACTTTAGCTTAGTTCTTGTGGTGTTTCGTACATCAACAAGTGGTATCAGAGTAGAAAGGTCCTCAGGAGTGAAAGGAGGAGCAGATACAAGAGGAATTGAAGAGTTCTTCATTAAAGAGGTGAAAGCTGAGGTGTTCAACAACAAAAGACATCAGAGGAATGCTTCGAAGTTATTCTCAAGGGTAAAGATCTACAAAAGGTACCATACTTTAACCTCATACTCACAGGTTGCAATAGAAACAAGACTATGGAAGATCATGTATCTATTGACAAATTGGACAGAGATAATTATCTTGATTGGGTAATGAGAATGGAAGCCTTACTTATGAGTAAGGATCTAATGATATACGTGACAGGTGAAGAAGAAAAGCCTAAATTTGAAGATGAGAGTCAACCAAGGAAAGAAGAACTAGAAGCTTTGAAGCTACGGCAGAAGAGAGATGCAAGTGCAAGGGCTTATATATATAACACTATCACAGATCATTTGCGACCACATATCAGAGGATTAGAAATAGCTGAAGACATATGGAATGCTTTGGAAGATCACTTCCAAAACACTACTAAAGCTAGGAAGGCTAGCTTATGGTCAGAGTTCACCACATTTAAGAAAAAGCAAAATCAGAGTATTAGTGATTATGTCACTAAGATGAAGGACTTAGCAGATAGTCTTGGATCTATTGATGAGGATATTGAAGATCATAGGTTGATAGCACCATTGCTTGCAGGGTTGAGAGGAGATGAGAGGTGGAAACCTTTTGTACTCTCAACTGAACTTTCATTAAATCATTATGTGCCAGAATTAAATCAATTGCTTGGACTGATGCTCACACTTGAGCAAGACTTGAAGTCAGATGGAGATAAAGGATATAGTTCTGCTATGTATGCAAAGAATAAGAAGAAAAGTGAGAAAGGTAAAGCAAAGGATGAAGAAGAGCTGACTACTCAAGCAAATTATGCAAGAGGAAGAGGTTTTGGTAGAGGTAAAGGTCGAGGAAATGGAAGAGGTAGAGGAAATCAGAACAATAACAAGAAGACATGCTGGATTTGTGGATTGAGCAATCTTCTAGCCTATGATTGTTGGCATAATCAACAAGGATCAAATCAAAATCAAAGTAATAATGGTAGAGGAAGAGGTGGAAGGTTTCAGAATCATTTTCAAAGAGGAAGACAGAATTCAAGAGGGGTTTTGGTAGAGGTGGTGGAAGAAATTGGAAACAGAATCAGTCTTACAACACTACCTATTACAACTATGCAAATGATACACAAAATGACAACCATACAACACTGATAATGAATTCAATAAGTACATCAGAGAAGGAGGATCTCAAGGTATTCTATATTGACTCTGGTTGTTCAAATAATTTGTCTTGTTATCAGAATTGGAAGAAGGTATTTCAAGTCATACAGTACAAACAGGTGACAATACAAAACATAATGTGCATTCAGTTGGAAAAGTGAAGTGCAGGAGTGGAGCTGATTTGCTAACAAATGTTTTGTATGTCCCAACAATACCAAAGAATTTGATTAGTGTGGGACAAATAGTGGAGAAAGGTTTTCAAGTCGGATTTACAAATGAAGGGGTCTTTATTGAAGATCCAGAGGATGGATACAATCAAATTGTCTGTGGTAAAAAGGAAGGTAGACTTTTTACTCTCAAAGTGCAAGGGAATGTTGGTCAAGCCCTGATCACACATGGTGGTGAAGTACTTACAGAGTTAGACCTCTGGCATAAGAGGTTAGGACACTTCAATGAAAAAGGAATTAAAACCATGGTGGAGAATCAATCTGTAATAGGGCTACCAAATGTGAAAAGCCAACATATGATCTACAAGTGTGAAGCTTGTCAGATGGGAAAGGCACATAGATTATCATTTCAAAAGAAAGGTTTCAAGCATGATGGTTTGCTAGAGCTCCTACATACAGATGTATGGGGACCAACAAAAGAAGGATCAATCAATGGGTCTAGGTATTATGTTCTTTTTATGGATGATGCTACAAGGTGGATAACCATTTATGTTTTAAAGGAAAGATCAGAAGTATTTGGAGCTTTCAAACATTTTCATGCATATGCAGAAAGAGTTACAGGTCAAAAGCTCAAAAGGTTGAGGTCTGATGGAGGGGGAGAATACTTCTCCCAAGAATTCAATGATTATCTTTGGAATGCAAGTATCAAGAGAGAAATAACTTGTAGATATACACCTCAACACAATGGGGTGGCAGAAAGGAGGAATAGAACATTGATTGAGTTTGCAAGAGCAATGTTAAAAGAAAAGAATTGCCCTAATTATCTTTGGGCTGAGGCTGTAAATACAGCTACATATCTTGTGAATAGGTTACCCTGTGTAGCTCTAAATGGAATGACCCCTTATGAAGCATGGTGGGGTAAGAAACCAACACTTGATCATTGTAAAGTGTTTGGATCAATTGCTTATGCTTATGTACCTTCACAACTCAGACATAAGCTTGAACCAAAGGCTGAAAAATATATATTTATTGGGTATGATGAAAAGCAGATCGGTTATAGGCTATGGAGTCCTCTAACCAAACAATTTATTGTTTCTAGAGATGTAACATTTGATGAACATAAGAGTTGGTATGCAGATAAAAATTGTAACCTTGAAACATTTGAAGAAGAGGTAAGAAGAAGTGAAAGAGGTAAATCACATATGCATGTAGATGGAGATGAAGATCATATGCAAGCAAGCACATCCAGAGTTGGATCATATAGAAGAAATGAAGATGAACCAAGATTTAATGAAGAAGTATATCCAGATACACATGAAGAGTGTGAACCAAGGAGATCAACCAAAATGAGGAAACAACCTACAAGGTATTCTTATGATACTTCTTATTTGACTCAGAAAAACTATGCTTACTTGATTAAGGAAGATGAAGAGCCTCAAAGCTATGATGAAGCAAAAGGTAAGAGACAATGGGAGGAAGCAATGAAGGAAGAGTTTGATGCACTTGAAGAAAATAAAACTTGGGAACTTGTTCCAAAACCTAATGGTAAGAAAGTGATTGGAAATAAATGGGTTTAAAAAATAAAGAAGCATGCAGATGGAAGAATAGCCAGATACAAAGCTAGATTGGTGGTTAAAGGCTATGCTCAAACTCATGGCATAGATTATGATGAGACATTCAGTCCTGTAGCAAAGATGTCAACCATAAGGACAATCATTGCTATGGCAGCATCAAAAGGATGGACATTGAGTCAATTGGATATAAAGAATGCATTTTTGAATGGATATATATCAGATGAGGTCTACATGGAGCAACCTCAAGGGTTTGCAGATTACAAGTTTCCAAATTATGTTTGCAGATTGAGAAGAGCATTTTATGGATTGAAGCAAGCTCCAAGAGCTTGGAATTATAGACTTGTGAAGTATCTTAATGATCTTGGATATCAAAGTTCAAAGGCAGATGCAAGTTTACTTATCAAGAGAACAGATGAAGGTATGATCTACATTTGTATTTATGTAGATGACATTATAATTACAGGTACTTCAAATGAAGGAATCAAGGAGGTGAAGAGATTACTTGAGAAGGAATTTGAGATAAGTGATCTAGAAAAATTGTCATATTTTCTTGGAATGGAAATCACTTATGCAGAACATGGCATATATGTATCACAAGAAAGGTATCTTTTGAATCTTCTAAAGAAGTTTAACATGGAGAATTGCAGAGAGGCATCAACACCACTAGAGGTCAATCATAAACTTAGCAAATATAATGCTGCAGAGTTCAAAGATATGAGGAAATATCAGTGGGAAGCTTGATTTATGCTACACTAATAAGACCTGATCTTAGCTATGCAGTGGGAGTTCTTTCTCAGTTTATGCATTGTCCAAAGGATCCACATTGGATTGCAGGTCAAAGAGTTCTTAGATACATCAAAAGAACTTTGAAGGAAGGACTATATTATCCATTTACATAAGATACAAGGCTGAGAGCATATAGTGACTCAGATTGGGTAGGAAGTCAAGATGATAGAAGGTCAACACATGGGTATATGGTATACATAGGAGATAAACTTGTGAGCTGGTGTTCAAAGAAGCAACATACAGTGGCCTTATCATCAACTGAAGCTGAGTACAAAGGACTTGTGGAAGCAGTTCAAAAGCTTGGATATTGATCAAGGTATACCTATCATACATGGAGATAATATGAGTTCATTGTGTCTTGCAACAAATCCTGTATTTCATGCAAGAACAAAGCACATAGAGATACAATATCATTTCTTGAGAGAAAAGGTAATGGAGAAGGAGCTTGAAGTGGTATACACTTCTACAAAAGATCAGATTGCAGATATTATGACAAAGAGCTTGGATGGAGTGAAGACAAGTAGATTCAAAGAGATGGCAGGAATAAAAGAGAAGAAGATTACATGAAGAAGTCAGAGGATGCTAATTAGTGATTGAGAAGGAGTTGTTGGGGCTTCACTCACTAATTAGACATGAATATATGTAGATACATGAAGGAAGAAGAAAGACAAAGAGAAGTGAAGGCAAAGCACTCAGAAAACTAAGCCTAAGTGAAGGGATAAATTCACTCTTGTAATATAGTGCAAAATTAAAGTTTACTCTTGGCATAGAACTTCAAAACTTACAAGTTTGAGTCTAGGAGTATGTAGACTATATGTATATAAGTTAATTTGAGTTGAAAAATAGATAGAGAACTCAATTTTGTAATCCTTGAGTGCATAGAGAAAAGTCAGGTTTTTTCTGAGAGAGATGTTGAGGAAAGTCTACTCAGTGTATGAGAGTTTTTCATGGCTATGAGCAGAATGAGGCCAAGCCATTTTGTACACATCTTCTCTAATAGTTAATACATGTTTGTGTAGAAGGATTTGGTCTAATTCCTCTTGTGTGTTGAATTCTAACTGATTTCATATCAGTGTGTAAGTTAGTTGACAGTTACGAGTTTTCTGGCGCACTTTTCCCTGATCTTCTTAAGGTCAGATCTCACAGTACAGTGTAAAGTTTTTCATGAGTGATAGCTCATTTTAAAGCTACTACCTTCAACTACAATTGGTCAAAATATCTTTACAAAACGGGATGCATACTCAGAGAAATGACTCTAACAGTGAAGGTATGCCAAATCGATGAAGTCACTTTTCAGATTTCAGACATAGGACAAATGTTGAAGTGAATTCAGAAGATTTTGAAGTTATTACTTAAAAGTGTTGCTTGGTATGTGTTACTTAACATTAGCAAGAACTTTTATTAGCAAAAGATCAAAATAATTTGTACAAATCAAGCTAATACAGATCAGATTTGAAGTTAGAAGAAAAGGCGCAGATTTTTGAAAAGTGAATTTTTTTATTTCACTAAGTTTGGTGGTAAAGTTTTCAAATTGAGAGTGTTACTAAGCTAATGATGATTACAGAGGTGTTCTAATATCACTTTAGCTTAGTTCTTGTGGTGTTTCATACATCAACAAGGAAGAGGAGGCAAAAATCAAAGAGGTAATTTTAGAGGAAGAGGTGGTTTTGCTAGAGGAGGTGGAAGGAGTTTCCGAACTCAGTCCTACAACAACACTTATTACAATTATGCATCAGATCAGAAGGAAGAGTTAACTCTCATCTTGAACGCAACACATGAAGCAATTAATGAAGATCAGATGGTGTTTTATATTGAGTCAAGATGTAGCAATCATCTGGCAATATTTCCTTAATGACTGATGTGGAAGCTAGAGTGAATGGACATACAGTTCAAACAAGAGACAACACCAAAGAAAAGTTGAAAGCATTGGATTAGTGAAGACAAAGAGTGGAAGCACACTTCTAAGCAAGGTACTTTATGTTCTAACAATTCCTAAAAATCTGATAAGTGTAGGGCAAATTGTTGAGAAGAGATATGAAGTCAGATTTACAAATGATGGTGTTTATTTTGAAGATCCAAGTCAAGGATATAAAAGCATTGTTATAGGGAAAAAGGAAGGAAGGTTATTCACTCTCAAAGTCCAAGGTAATGTGGGACATGCATTATTCACTTATGGAAATCAAAGGATGTCTGAATTGGACCTATGGCATAAGAGGTTAGGACATTTCAATGAAAGAGGGATAAAAGAGATGACAAAGAATGGTGCAGTGCTTGCTCTACCAAATATTTAAGGTCAACTACAAATGTGAGGCTTGTCAACTAGGTAAAGCTCACAAGAAATCATACAACAAGCAAGGATACAAGTATTCAAATATGATTGAATTGGTTCATATAGATGTGTGGGGTCCTTCAAAGGCATAAATGGATCAAGGTACTATGTGTTGTTTGTTGATGATGCAACAAGGTGGTTTACTGTATATGTAATCAAGGATAAATTTGAAATGTTTGAGACGTTTAAACACTACCATGCTTATGTAGAAAGAATTATAGGAAAAAAACTTAAGAGATTGAGATTAGATGGATGGGGAGAATATTTTTCTAAGGAATTTGATGATTATATGTGGAATGCAACTATAAAAAGAGAAGTGACTTGCAGGTACTCCCCACAACAAAATTGAGTTGCAGAAAGAAGAAATAGAACTCCTGTACAATTTGCAAGATCAATTATGAAGTAGAAGAATTGCCCTAATTACATGTGGGCAGAAGCAATTAATAATGCAACTTATCTTCTGAATAGGTTGCCTTGCAAAGCTTTGGAGGGAATGAATCCTTATGAAGCATGGTGGGGTAAGAAACCTACTCTTGATCATTGCAAAATATTTGGATGTTTGGCATATGTTTATGCTCCATCTCAATTGAGATATAAGCTAGAACCTAAGGCAAAAAAGTATGTGTTCATTGGGTATGATGATAGAGAGATGGGATACAGGTTGTAGAGCCCATCCAAAAAAAAATTTCTTGTTTCAAGAGATGTCACATTTGATGAGCAAAGCACATGGTTTACAGGGTCAAACAATGCATGCATAGATCTTGAAGAAATCAAAAGGAAAGGAAAGTCAAAGGTGAAGGTATATGAAGAAGATAATGATGATGATGTTTGCAGAAATGAAATGCAGGATAATGATGAAGATAGGCCAAGGTTTGATCTAGAACAAAATCAAGCAAAGATTTCAAGGAGTGCAGAAATTAGAAGGTCATCAAGAGAAAGAAAGCAACCTATCAGGTATAGCTATGATACTTCATTCTTGACAATCAAAGATTATGCTTATATTGGTGGACGGATGAAGATCCATCAACATATGATGAAGATAAAGGTAAACAAAATTGGAAAAAAGCAATGGAAGAAGAGTATGATGCTCTACTTGAGAATGAGACATGGAAATTGGTGCCAAGACCAAGGAATCAGAAGGTAATTGGATGCAAGTGGGTGTATAAGACAAAGAGGTTTGCAGATGGAAAAGTGTCTAGATACAAGGCTAGATTTGTGGTCAAAGGATATGCTCAAACACATGGAGTGGACTATGATGAAACCTTTGGTTGAGTTGCTAAGATGTCTATAATGAGAACTCTTATTGCTATTGCTACATGTAAAGGTTGGAAGCTATCTCAATTAGATGTAAAGAATGCATTTTTAAATTGATATATTGCATATGAGGTGTACATGGAGCAATCAAAGGGTTTCAAAGAGTCAAATGGATCAGATTATGTTTGTAAGCTCAAGAGACCTTTGTATGGCTTGAAGCAAGCTCCAAGGGCATGGAATTATAGACTTGTTAAGTTCTTGAATGAACTTGGATATCAAGCTTCAAAGGCAGATAGTAGCTTGGTAGTAAAAGCAAGTGAAGATGGATACATTTATGTTTGCATTTATGTTGATGACATTATTCTCACAAGTATAGATGCTCAAGGAATCAAGGAGCTCAAGAAACAAATGGAAAAGGAATTGAAGATAAGTGACCTGGGAAATTTGTCTTATTTCCTAAGAATGGAGATTATGTATACTCAACATGGAGTATATGTTACACAAGAAAGATATTTGAAGAATCTTTTGATGAAGTTTAATATGGAGAATTGTAAGCCTTCAACCACACCTTTGGAGGTCAATCACAAATTGAGCAGGTATGGAGGAGAAGAGTTCAAGGACATGAAGACATATCAGAGCTGGTAGGTAGTCTAATCTATGCGACTTTGGCAAGACGAGATCTTTCATATGCAGTTGGTGTCATATCACAATTTATGCATTGCCCAAAGAAGACTCATTAGATTGCACCACAAAGAGTGCTAAGATATATCAAAGGAACTCTGAATGAAGGTTTGTATTGTGGATTTACTTCTAATACTAGAATCAAAGCATTTATGTAGATTGGGCAAGTAATTCAGATGATAGAAGATCTACTCATGGTTACCTGTGTTATGTTGGAGATAAGCTAATCTCTTGGTGTTCAAAGAAGCAACATACAATTGCTTTGTCATCCATAGAAGCTAAGTATAAAGGAATGGTGGAAGCTGCAAAAGAAGTAATTTGGTTGAAGACTTTGTTGAAAAGTCTTGGAATTGATCAGAGTACTCCAATCATATTTGGAGATAACATGAGTTCATTGTATAAATAGAGATTCAGTATCATTTCTTAAGAGAAAAGGTTCTTGATAAAGAAATTGAAGTCATGTATACACCAACAAAAGAGAAAATGGCAGATATGCTGACAAAAATATGGATAGACCCACATTACAAAGGTTTAAAGAGATAACAGGCATAAAGAAGATGCAGGTACTTACAATTGATGATTGAGGGGGAGAAGTTGAAGCAAGAAAATCACCAATTGATGATTACATGAAGCCTAGGAGTGAAGAAATGAAGAAAAGATTTAGGCCAAAAGCATGAAGTGAAGTGGAGATTCAGAAAGAGATGCTCTACATACTCATGTATATTAGTTTTGTAAAATACTTCACAAACACTTTGACATAATGATGAATCTATACTCATATGTATATATATACTTGTGTGTACTCATGATATGTTGGTGCACGACAATCAACAATTGATGTTTTGATGAAGAGTTGAAGTCAAGGTTTGAAGGAAAGATTCAAGTTGTGAAGCATGGAAGAAGAATACATTTATAAGAGGAAGATGTGTACACATATGTACAGATAGTTTACTTATATCTTTGAGAAGTCATAACGTTGTAAATTTTTGTATATATATACTATGAAAATGTCGGGACATTTATGAGAGAGCATGAGAATAGAGTAATCAGAAGTTGTATGTGTCATTAGACATCTTAGAAGTGAGTTAAGACTCTCTCATCACTCAGTTGTAATTTTTCTCAGAAATGAAGAAAATGTTGTGCCCAATATTTCTGAGTTTTCTCCTTTTGTGTTAGATCTTTTGTGAAATGCTTTTGTACAAGTCTAAGTCTATAGGTGATCGACCTTTGTACAAATTTGTAGCTTCCAATTGTGATCAGGCTGAGAGAATTGAGTGTAGGAACATTTACATATGTAAATGAGAAGAAGTGAAGTTGTAGGAGGCGCAAAATTTGATACGAATGTTTTGATCAATTCTCCTTCCACAGTGTAAAGTTTTGAGCAAGCAAGCACTTAATCTTTAAGTTGGAAGGTAAGCTACTTGTGGCTAAAAGCTTTTGTAGAAATGGGTTCTAGATTGAGAGAACCAAAGGCTTAAAGTCATAGGTGTCTAAATCGACTTCTCAGAAGAACAATTTTAGACATAGGTGAGTTGTTGAGACCATTTCTCAAGTTCTACTGAATCTTTTGGAGTGATTCAACTTGGAGAAGGTGTGGAATCTATATGCAACACCTCATACAAAGTTTTATCAAAAACTTTACACAATTGATAAGGCAATGAGTGATTTATGTGCAGCAGACTTTCTGTGTAATCTCCTTCTTCACAGTTTGTTCAAGAACTTGACAATTGAGTATTGATCTTCTAAAATTGGTGAAGGTTTGAGTTATTCTTGTTATAGAGGTGCTCTAATTACAAGAGTAACTTGTTCTTTTGGAGATTAACACTCTCCATCAGTGGTATCAGAGCAGGAAGCATCAGAATTGAAGGAAGGAGGACCTCGACTGTTGCAGGTGCAAAGAATTCAACATCTGAAGGTTCAAAAGGTGAAAGCTTGAGGATAAAGCTTGAGAAGGAGTTCATACGACATCAAAGAAGTCAGAAGGAGTATTATTCAAAGTAAAGGTACATCTGTTACTCATAAAGTTTAAAAAATTCAATACATAGGAGAAGAAAGGATGGGAGATTCTCTTCAAATAGAGAAATTGGATAGAGAGAACTATCCTGCATGGTCAATGGGGATGGAAGCTCATCTAATGAGCAAAGACTTGATAAGTTACATTACAGGTGAAGAAGAAAAGCCTTAGTTCAGAGATCCTAGTGTTCCAACTAGGGAGGAATTATCAGATTTGAAAGATTGGATGAAGAGAGATGCTCAAGCTAGGAGCATTATCTATATGGCAGTCAATGATTATTTGCTACCTCTCATTGGAGGTCTTGAAAGTGCAAGTGATATATGGAATGCTTTGGAGGAGCATTTCCAAAATACCACAAAGTCTAGGAAGGCATCCTTGTGGGCAGAATTTACCACATTCAAGAAGAAAGCCTCTCAATCCATCTCAGATTATGTAACCAGAATG
Source organism: Ceratopteris richardii (assembly GCA_020310875.1). Taxonomy (NCBI): domain Eukaryota; kingdom Viridiplantae; phylum Streptophyta; class Polypodiopsida; order Polypodiales; family Pteridaceae; genus Ceratopteris; species Ceratopteris richardii. Next base: position 167,692,111 of record CM035412.1, read on the forward strand.
AAGGACATTGAAGATGCATTAGGAGCTGTTGATGAATACATTGAGGAGGATAAATTAGTAAGACAAATCCTCACAGGTTTGAGAGGTGATGACAAATGGAAGCCATTTATTTTGTCTACCGAATTATCACTTGATCATTTTACTCCTGACTTAAATCAGTTGCTAGGACATATGTTAACCTTTGAGCAAGATGTCAACGGTGAAGGTGACAAGAGTACAGATCATGCAATGTACTCAAAGGATAAGAAGAAAAATAGCAAAGGGAAGCAACAAGCAAATGAAGATGAAGGCACAACTAGTCAAGCCAACTTCCTAAGAGGAAGAGGAGGTGGCAAAGGTAGAGGAAGAGGCAGGAATAATAAAGATGGAGTCAAAGCTTGCTGGATTTGTGGTAAGACAAATCACTTAGCTAATGATTGTTGGCATAATACTCAGAGTAATGGTGGATATAATCAGAACTTTAATTCAAGAGGAAGAGGTGGCAGAAATCAAAGAGGTAACTTCAGAGGAAGAGGTAGTAGGGGTTACTTTGGAAGAAATGCAGGAAGAGGATTCCAAAGTCAACAATACAATAATACCTATTACAATTATGCTTCAGATCAGAAGGAGGATTCAACATTGATAATGAATGCAACTTGTGAAAGGCCAAGTGAAGACCAAAGAGTCTTCTACATTGACTCAGGATGTAGCAATCACCTGAGTGGTAACATAGCATTGATGACTGATTTGGAAAATAAGGTATCTAATCATGTTGTTCAAACAGGTGACAATACAAAGCACAATTTGAAGTCAATTGGATCAGTGAAGGCCAAGGATGGAAGTACTCTCTTGAGTAAGGTCTTGTATGTTCCTACAATTCCTAAGAATCTGATAAGTGTAGGACAAATTGTTGAAAAAGGTTATGAAGTTAGATTCACTAATGAAGGAGTGTTTGTGGAAGACCCTAGCAATGGGTATAAACAAATTGTTTAAGGGAAGAAAGAAGAAAGATTGTTCACATTGAAGATTCAAGGCAATGTTGGTCATGCCTTGTTCACTTATGGAGGACATAAGATCTTTGAGTTAGATCTTTGGCACAAGAGGCTTGGACACTTCAATGAAAGAGGTATCAAAGATATGATTAACAATGGTTCAGTGCTTGGATTGCCTAATGTTGCAGGTTAACATATGACATACAGATGTGAGGCATGTCAATTAGGTAAGGCTCATAAGCAATCTTATTCCAAGCATGGTTTTATGTATTCAGAGAAGCTTGAGTTGGTACACACAGATGTGTGGGGACCATCAAAGGATTTCAGTATCAATGGTTCAAGGTACTATGTGATTTATGTTGATGATGCTACCATATGGATCACTATCTATGTGATCAAAGATAAGTAAGAGGTATTCAATACATTCAAACATTATCATGTGTATGCAGAAAGAATTACAGGCCATAAATTGAAGAGACTAAGGTCAGATGGAGGGGGAGAGTATTTCTCTAATGAGTTCAGTGATTACTTGTGGAATGCAGGTATAAAAAGGGAAATTACTTGCAAGTACTCTCCTCAACAAAATGGTGTAGCAGAAAGAAGAAATAGAACTCTTGTTGAGTTTGCAAGGTCAATGATGAAGGAGAAAAATTGCCCAAATTATTTGTGGGCTGAGGCTCTAAATACAGCTACTTATTTGGTCAATAGGCTACCATGTAAATCTTTGCAGGGTATGACACCATATGAGGCATGGTGGGGTAAGAGACCTACCTTGGATCATTGCAAAGTATTTGGATGTTTGGCATATGCATATGTGCCATCACAATTAAGACACAAGTTAGAACCTAAAGCTGAAAAATATGTATTCATTGGTTATGATGATAAGCAGATGGAATATAGGTTGTGGAGTCCATCCACAAAACAATTTCTTGTATCAAAAGATGTTACATTTGATGAGCAAGGTACTTGGTATGCAGGTACAATCAATATTAATACAGGTGATGAAGAAGTTGTGAGTCAAAAGAGAGGTAAATCAAAGGTTCAGATATTTGATGACAAGGAGAATAATGAAGTGCAGGTTGAAGCTGAAGAAATGCCAAGATTTGATCCTGAGTGTGAAGAACCAGAAACCTCAAGGAGTGGAGAACTCAGAAGGTCATCAAGACACAAGTGGCAACCTACAAGGTATAGCTATGAAACTTCTTTTTTGGCTACCAAAGATTATGCTTACATGGTAAAGGTAGATGAAGACCCTTCCACATATGAAGAGGCAAAAGGTAAGGAAAATTGGGAGAAAGCTATGCAGGAAGAATATGATGCATTAATGGAGAATCAGACATGGATTTGGTTCCTAAACCAAATAGTCAGAAGATCATTGAATGTAAATGGGTCTACAAGACTAAGAGGTTTGCAGATGGAAGTGTGTCTAGGTATAAAGCTAGACTTGTTGTGAAAGGGTTTGCTCAAACATATGGTATTGATTATGATGACACTAATAGTCCTATGGCAAAGATGACAACCATCAGGACACTCATAGCCATTGCTGCATGTAAAGGTTGGAAATTATGTCAATTAGATGTGAAGAATGCTTTTTTAAATGGTTACATTTCAGATGATGTTTTCATGGAGCAACCTCAAGGATTCAGAGATGGAAGGTATCCAGATCATGTATGTAAGCTCAAGAGAGCTTTGTATGGTTTGAAGCAGGCCCCAAGGGCATGGAATTATAGACTTGTGAAGTTCTTGAAAGAACTTGGATTTCAAGTATCTAAGGCAGATAGTAGCTTGCTTGTTAAAGCAAGTGATGATGGGTTCATTTACATGTGCATATTTGTTGATGATATAATTCTTACAGGTACAGATGAGAAAGGTATTCAAAGCCTAAAAAAGCAAATGGAGAAAGAGTTCAAAATCAGTGACTTGGGAGACTTGTCATATTTCTTGGGCATGGAGATTTCATACACTCAACATGGAGTGTATGTGACTCAAGAAAGGTATTTGAGAAACTTGTTAATCAAGTTTAAAATGAATGATTGCAAGGTAGCACCTACTCCAATGGAGGTGAATCACAAATTGAGCAGATATGGTGGAGAAGAATTCAAAGATATGAAGCTATATCAGAGTTTGGTTGGTAGTCTTATCTATGCTACATTAAGTAGGCCTGACTTATCATATGCAGTTGGAGTTTTGTCTCAATTTATGCATTGTCCTAGGAAAGAACATTGGATTGTAGGTCAAAGAGTGTTGAGGTACATTAAGGGTACACTCAAAGAGGGTTTGTATTATGGTTTTACATCAGATACAAACATCAAAATATATAGTGATGCAGATTGGGCAAGTAATCCTGATGATAGACGATCAACATATGGATACTTGTGTTATGTGGGAGATAAGTTAATCTCTTGGTGTTCAAAGAAGCAACATACAGTTGCTTTGTCATCTACAGAGGCTGAGTATAAAGGTATGGTTGAAGCTGTAAAGGAAGTGATATGGCTTAAGACTCTGATGAAGAGTTTTGACACCATACAGAGTACACCTATCATTTATGGAGATAACATGAGCTCATTGTATTTAGCTGCTAATCCTGGGTTTCATGCAAGGACTAAACACATTGAGATTCAGTATCACTTTTTGATAGAGAAGGTGATGGATAAAGAGATTGAAGTCATACATACTTCAACAAAAGATCAGATAGCTGATATGCTTACCAAAAGCTTGGATGGACTAAAGCTACAGAGATTCAAAAACATGGCAGACATAAAGAAGATAGAGAAAACCTCAATTGATGATTGAGGGGGAGCTGTTGGTGCAGGACAATCAACAATTGATGTTTTGATGAAGAGTTGAAGTCAAGGTTTGAAGGAAAGATTCAAGTTGTGAAGCATGGAAGAAGAATACATTCAGAAGAGGAAGATGTGTACACATATGTACATATAGTTTACTTATATCTTTGAGAAGTCATAAGGTTGTAAATTTTTGTATATATATACTATGAAAATGTCGGGACATTTATGAGAGAGCATGAGAATAGAGTAATCAGAAGTTGTATGTGTCATTAGACATCTTAGAAGTGAGTTAAGACTCTCTCATCACTCAGTTGTAATTTTTCTCAGAAATGAAGAAAATGTTGCGCCTGATATTTCTCAGTTTTCTCCTTCTGTGTTAGATCTTTTGTGAAATGCTTTTGTACAAGTCTAAGTCTATAGGTGATCGACCTCTGTACAAATTTTTAGCTTCCAATTGTGATCAGGCTGAGAGAATTGAGTGTAGGAACATTTACATATGTAAATGAGAAGAAGTGAAGTTGCAGGAGGTGCAAAATTTGATAAGAATGTTTTGATCAATTCTCCTTCCACAGTGTAAAGTTTTGAGCAAGCAAGCACTTAATCTTTAAGTTGGAAGGTAAGCTACTTGTGGCTAAAAGCTTTGGTAGAAATGGGTTCTAGATTGAGAGAACCAAACATTTAAAGTCATAGGTGTCTAAATCGACTTCTCAGAAGAACAGTTTTAGACATAGGTGAGTTGTTGAGATCATTTCTCAAGTTCTACTGAATCTTTTGGAGTGATTCAACTTGGAGAAGGTGCGCAATCTATAGGCAACACCTCATACAAAGTTTTATCAAAAAATTTACACAATTGATAAGGCAATGAGTGATTTATGTGTAGCTTACTTTCTGTGTAATCTCCTTCTTCACAGTTTGTTCAAGAACTTGACAATTGAGTATTGATCTTCTAAAATTGGTGAAGGTTTGAGTTATTCTTGTTATAGAGGTGCTCTAATTACAAGAGTAACTTGTTCTTTTGGAGATTAACACTCTCCATCATGATATACATAAGAGATGAAGTAGAGATGAGAATATAGTCAATAGAGTTCAAGTTTTTTAGTGAGCAGAGAGTCTTCTCGTGAGATTAGCGACAAGTATATCCTAGAATTCTCTCAGCCTAATCATGTGGATCAGGAAATCTTTTGTACACATCTAATTCAGAAGCTAATCAAGATATGACCAAAGTTTGATGATCTAATACTCCTCAAGTTGGGTGTATGATAAGTAGGAACATTCATATGTAGAAGTCTACAAGTGAAGTTCTCAAAATTGCACATTTTGTTTCTCAAAGATTTGCTTGGATCTCAATGCTCAGTTTAAAGTTTTTGATGTTTGACCATTCAAAATTTAAGTTAGAAGACAAGGAAGCTTTGGCTAAAAGCATTTAGCAAAATGGGTTATACTTTGAGAGAAATTAGCTTATGAAGTTGACCATGTCAAAGTCATCATTTCAGGTAGGAAGTTTCTAATATAAATTTGATCTAGGTTATCAAATTAAAGATCTAATGGTTCTTTTGAAGAACTAATGATCATTATGATTGCACAAAGGTAGTACAAATGTTTGTACATAATTTGAATGACTAAAATTGAAGTTATGTGTAGAGATTGATGTCTATTTCTAAAGCAGACTTGTTGAAGTTGAAGAAACTTCACACAGAGAAGTGTTTCTAAATGAATTTGAAAGTTAATGTGAAGCTTGTGTAAAGTTTTATTTATTCTTGATATAGAGAAGTTATAAAATCAAGATAGATAAAACATTTCGAGAATTAAAGGTCTTTAACGTCTATCTATCTATCTATCTATCTATCTATCTATCTATCTATCTATCTATCTATCTATCTATCTATCTATCTATCTATCTATCTATTTATCTATCTATCTAGCTATAAATCTATCTATGTATCTATCTATGTATCTATCTATATATCTATCTATCTATCTATCTATCTATCTATCTATCTATCTATCTATCTATCTATCTATCTATCTATCTATCTATCTGTCTATCTATCTATCTATCAACCTACCTACCTACCTACCTATCTATCTATCTATCTATCTATCTATCTATCTATCTATCTATCTATCTATCTATCTATCTATCTATCTATCTATCTATCTATCTATCCATCCATCTATCTATCTATCTATCTATCTATCTATCTATTTTTGGATTTAGACATCTGTGGAAGCACGCGAACAACACAAGGAAGAAGAAGAAGAAGCTTGGAGCACAACACACAATACTAAATATATTACTAAAGAATGTACAAAGATAAGTAGCCCATTAGGGCAATAGGCATATATACAAGCCAGGGGAAAAAATCTTTTAATGAGGGAAGAAAGTGCTCCAGCAGGCCTAGTGTGTTCACACACATCACTACCTAAATATATCAACAAATCATGTATAAGGAAGTGCCAAGCTATGTGGAATCAATCCACAAAAGGAAGTAAGCCTAAAGCTAGTGATGTAGTGAACACGGAAGTGGCACTCATGTATAAGGAAGTGCCAAGCTATGTGGAATCAATCCACAAAAGGAAGTAAGCCTAAAGCTTTGCGAAAAGCTTCAAACTTTTCCATAGGCAAAGCCTTCGTGAAAATGTCTACAATGTTCTCCTATGTGGGCACATATGCCAAGCTAATCTCCCCAACAGAGAACCTCTCCTTGACATAATGATAATGCACATCAATGTGCTTAGTGCGAGCATGGAACATAGGGTTCCTCGCAAGCTGCCAGTGTGCTCTGATATCCGTGAAGATGGTGGTGGTAGAAGACTGACCAACACTCAAATAAACCATAAGGCGACTGAGCCACACACACTCAATAGTCGTTGTGAAAGCTGCCCTACACTGAACCTCACAACTGGAAGTGACCACAGTAGGCTACTTCTTGCTTGTTACACTTATGTGTTCCTCGTGTAGCTTTGATGTGAACCTTTTCCCTATACATGGGCACTTTTTACTCTAGAGCTGGCTAGAGGTTTTTTCCCCATGTTACCACATACTTGATACTCTCATATGTGGTGGTACTTTGTACTTAGGGATATTATTCAGCTCTTACTTCAGTTCAGTTCATCGATCAATAGAGAGAGCTATTCCAGCCATTGTCTTCTCCGTGTGTCTTGCTGCGTTTGTGCTCTTTGTGTGTGCTTATCGTGTGTCTCTCGCACTTCTACACACACCCAACATTGGTATCAGAGCAGGTTCAGCTTCTTCTCAAGTTTCGGTTTTCCCGGCTTGTATATACACCTATTGCCCTAATGGGCCACTTATCTTTGTACATTCTCTAGTAATACATTCAGTCTTGTGTGTTGTGCTCCAAGCTTCTTCTTCTTCCTTGTGCTGTTCGCGTGCTTCCGCAGACGTCTATCTCCAACACTATCCTGGCTAACCTAAGCATGTCAACCATGCCTATATCCAAGGCATCCAAATCACCATCATCAAGACCAACATGTCCTGACATATCCGTATCAACATCTGGCATGAGTGAATCCAAGAATGACTGCATGATCGCTGACTCATCAAAATCTAGATCAATCATCCTATCAACCAAGGATGTGTCTAACTGTGCATCATGAGAGCTAGCATGCTCTAGCATACACTGTGTATCATAAGAGCTATCTTGCTCTACCACACCAAGCGTATCATCATGCTCCACATGAGCTAACTGCACAACATCAACACCAAGATCAAAGCAATGATCATACTCTAACTGAACATCATCACAATGCTCTACATGAGCATCTACATCATGCTCTAAAGCATCCAAATTATCATCTAAAGTGTGCTCCACATAAGCATCCATATGATCAACAAAATCATGCTCTATATAAACATCATGAGCATCCAAAACATGCTCTACATGTGAATCCATCTAAGCATCTGAATCGTACCATACATGTGCATCAAGAATGTCCATAGACCTGTCTATAGGTAGATAAAATGAGACATGATGAGTCTCACATCACACATAAGGTTGAACTCCCACTGAGACAAAACTGTCTCTCACATGAAGTACCTGCAGTGGATACCTGTGCCCAATCCTAGCACCTTTGACAAGCATAAACTGTCCCAACTTTAACTGAAAATGATGCTCACCAAGGAATGCATAACATCTGCTCTCCTGTAACTAGCTAACTGAAATCAAGCTCCTAGAGAATGAAGGCACATAGCATACATGTCTAAGCGTAAGTGATGCTCCACTAGGTAGCATAAGGCATACATCTCCTGCACCCTTAATGCCATATGTCGTACCATCAGGCATGTGCACACATCCATGACTCTCACCTGAGAATCGACAAAACCACTCGCGATATGGAGTAATATGAAACCCGGCTAATGCATCACGCAACCAAGCCATATGTGTGCTATCCAATGAGCAAGAGGAATCCTGAGATGAACCATAGGAGCAAGTGATATCATCATCACTGGCATAATCAACTACCACAGACTCTCCTGAAGTCACTACCTGACCTACATCATGTGCATATCTCTGATGTCATCGTTGCATCCGCCTGAAGCAACATCGTCGAATATGGCCCTCATGACCACAGTGCCAACATCAAAGTTGTCGATGTGATCTATGTCTCATATGAGTCAATGGACTCGCATACATATCATGTAGTCTCTGCCATAATGCACTACTCGTCTCCTCATACATCACAAACTCATATATAGAATCCACAAGCTGTAACCGGGTACTGGAACTAGCCAATGCATCCATATCCATCCATACATGGCCAAGCATGTCACGATGCCTCTATGAATCTCTATGCACATACATATGTAACCCTGCGCGAACCAATGTATGCCACATCTGATCTTTCCATCTCAGAAAGTCAGTGCCATCAAACCGAGAAGAGACCATGTTGGCAATCCAAGAGACTAGCAATGTAATAAGAGACTAAAAACAATACTCTATCCTCAATAAGATCACACTTGCATACCCATATGCATAACTCACATCACAAATGCCGCATTGGAGAAGAAACCATGTGAACCACTTATCACATAACCATGCATATAAAACCACGAGCATAAGCCTGCTCACCAAGTCTCAAAAGTGACCAAGTAGATGTGAAAGAATCCTAGGAAAAATTCGACAAAGTATCCCCTGTAAACTGATCAATCAAACAAGGTAACCAGTAGCAAAAGGACAATGAGTAACATGTCACCACATGTCACTTGTCTAATCAAAGATAATGGCAAATGTATATGCCAAAAAACTGATGGCAATACAATGATGATTTATCTCCCACTCAAGAATGAATCCTGCAAGATGGTCCAACCTGTCACAAACAACCTGTGACCAAGTCCAAGTAAATGGAGATCAACAACGATCCAAAGCTATCACACAAGCTTCAAGATCCACTAGAGTTCTCTTCTAGCATAAAAGCTGTCAAAATTTTGGCAACATCTCCTTTGTAATATGGACTCTGAACCATATAAACCATGTGGGAATCACCATCCACATATGCCAAGAATCACACTAGAAAATACATATCAATCAATGACCAAATGCTAACAACGGTGACAGATGAATGTGTAACTAAGGCTCCAATCTGGATCATGCACCTGCAAAGAAAACAAAAGATACAAGTACCAACCAAGATCCACAATCAACTCTCACATAATTAGCAAAGGTCTCTTCAAAATCAATGCCTCTTTCTTGAGCATAGCCCTTTGCAACAAGCCTAGCCTTATGCCTGTCAACTGTTCCATCAGGATTATGCTTCAGCTTGTATACCCACTTTGTGCCAATGGCCTTCTTGCCAGGAGGCAAGTCACATAAAGATGAGGTACCATTTTTCATAATAGCATCATATTCTGATTGCATAGCAGCCATCCAAATTTCTAAATTTTGTGCTTCATCAAATGAAACATAATGCATATGCTAGACAACCAAAGACACGCAGGTGAGCAACTAATGGCTTGCAACCATGCCAAGCCTCATATGGAGTGATAGATAACAATGCTTTAGTGGGACACCTATTGAGTACATATGCTACACACATAACAACCTCAATCCATAAACTATGTAGTAAAGCCTGACTCTTTACCATACACCTCGCCAGCCAGAAATGCATTAAAATCAGAAGACATATATTGCCTCCCCCTTGATCAGAACGGAGGGTGCCCATTTTACATGGTGACATATTTTAAGCAAAAATCAAAAACTATTTGAAGCACATAAACACTTTGGACTTTGCTTTCAATGGATATACTCATGCATGCCTGGAAAAATCATCAATGAAAGTCACGAAGTAAAGATAGTTTCCAAAAGAGGGTGTCTGCATAGGACCACAGACATCAGTGTGAACAAGCTACAATTTCTAAGTAGCTCGAATTGAACCATCTTTTGGGAATTAGAAATGTTGCATTTTGCCCAAAAAATGGCCTTCACAGACATGTTTACCATGTGCCTCAGGTTTGTGCAGAGAGGACACCATTTTAGAGTTCAACAGGCATAGCAAATTAGCAAAATTCAGATGACCAAAAGCATGCATGCCAAAGCTTTGCATCTGACATGGCCTGAGAATCATGTACTGCACATGTTGAATCATTCATAGATTTTTCAATGAACTTATACAACCCACAACATAAAATGTTAGAAGCAATAATGAGGTCACCATTTGACAGATCATGAACTATACATCTGTCATCGATAAATTTCACAACCAAGTTGACCTTGGCTAAAGCTGAAATTGATAACATATTCTTCTTGATCACTGGCACAAGTAAAGCATCCAACAATGTAAAAAGAACAACCATAAGCAATAGTCAAAATGATCTTACCAACTCCCATGATAGGATAAGAGGAGTTGTTGGTGCGTGTGACAATATTCTCTATAGGGCCCCATGCTTGAGTGAAGTGAAGAAACTGTGTTGGGAGGTAATATGATTGATTGCCCCACTATCAAAGTACCAAACATATGAGTCTATTGCAAACATACATTGTTCATGAGAAGATGGGTCATAACTGCAAACAGTGGTAAATTCCCATTCTTCATTCTGCACAAGATTAGAAGACTCCGTTTTGGGTGTAGAGGTCTCTGTAACAACCATTCGAGCCTCTTTATTTCTTGCCTCTTTAGCATCTAGTTTTGGACAACTCTTTATGGCATGATCATTTCCTTTACAGTATTTTCAAAACAATTTCTACTTTGTAGAGGTCTCTGTGCAGAATTAGGAGATTTCTGCTTACTAGTAGAAGAGATCCATTTTCCTTTGCCCTTTTGACTAGCCAAGAAAGCTTGATCTGCAACACACATAATGGACCTGTTCTACCTAGATTGATCTTCTTGCAACAGAACGGAGAGTAACTCCTAAAATGTTAAAGCATTTGGATCGCCTTTCATCATCAATCGAAAAGTAGAAGCAAAACTCTAATATGAATTTGGAAGACCATTCAGAACAATCCGCACAAGTGAATTGTTAGGCAAGACTTCATCAACAGAAATCAAGTGCTCCTTCAAATCTTTGATCTTTGTGAAAAAACTGTCCATGGAATCTCCTTTATTCATGTCCTCACTCTCTAACTATTTTTGGAGGTAAGCAAAACGAGCCTCATTCCTTGCTTGGTATAAAGTGGTAAGTGTATATCAAGCATCCTTGGCTCGGCAAGAGTGAATGTGAGGAATAATGGCACATTTGACAAACAAGGCTATCAATGCATGTGCCTGAGCATCTTTGCCATCCCAACAAAGTTGCTCTATAGTAGGTGCAACAGGAACCGTATCACAAACAGGAACCTGAACAATATCACCATCTTCAATGCCATCTGCATTAGCTTTAGTAACTATATTTGCAAGTGTAATAGTACATTTTTGAACACCCTACACAATATTCCATGGTCCTCATTGCAAATAATACATGACGCATCATATAAGCCCACAATGGGTAATTGGTACCGTCCAACTTCTCCTCAATAGCCAACATATAGAATACATCACTACTTTCAACCATGGCCACTGACTAAAATACCTTGATGCAAAAAAATGATTATATCTCAAAAAGTTGAACAGAACTACGTTGTCAAGTTCTGCTAAACCTGTAACAGACTTCGAGGCGCTTATACTCGCGAACCAAAACATGTATATATCTTTGGCACAAAAAGATGAAATTGCTTGCATAAGCACTGCAATATTGCGTTCGGAGGGTGAAACGAGCTTAGATTGTGATTTTGACACGACAAAGTAAAGCACTTTTGAACTCCTAACTGCGATGAGTATGCTCACCAATTTTCATGTGATTCTGAGATTGTCACCGGAGGGGTGTCAATGATGCCCTATATGAAGCGACGACCTACTCTGATACCAATTGTTGTAGTTTTATGTATGCGAAAGCATGCGACAACACAAGGAAGAAGGAGAAGCTTGGAACACAACACACAATACTGAATGTATTACCAAGATAATGTACAAAGATAAGTGACCCGTTAGAGTTATAGGCATATATACAAGTCGGGGGAAAAAACCTCCTAAAGAAGGAAAAAAGTGCCCCAACAGTCCTAGAGTGTTCACACACATCACTACCTTAATATATCAACACTGGTTTTGGGTGACTCGAATTGACTGGTGCTCAAGGGCACCAGTCCATTGGACTCATCGCTTTTGAGTCACCCAAAAAGGTGATTTTTTCACCCAAAATATGATGAAATAACTTCATCATGTGTAGCCCCTGTGAGAGTGCATTAAAAAAATCAAGTCTCGCTTCAAAGACATTGAAATTTTGCTGAAACCATGGTAGCAAAGGACAAGGAGGATCTTGTTTAAAGCAATCTCATAAGCATTTTTCACCTCTCATAGTTCCCACTACGGAGAGGAAAGAAAAATGGTTCTTTTGTTTGTATCACATCAAATTCTAATTCATTTCTTTTTTCTTTTATCGATCATCTTCACACAAAAAGAATATTTTTCTTCCTTTTACCATCTCTACCGAGTGAAAATTACCTCTTAAAAGAATGTTTGATGTCACCATAATGTGAACTCAACCCAAATAGACTACCCGTAATGATGGCCACCATATTGTGAATTCAATTTGAATAAGAAAATGTTGAAAAGAATGAGGCTTTTAAGATCAAACCCAAATTGTGACTTAATGTATAACCCTTGGAATGTGAGGAAAAAAAAAAGAATGTGTGTTATTAATTTTAATGTATAACCTTTGGAATGTAAGGAAATAAATAAAAAAGAGAATATGTATGCTGTTCATTTTAATTTTTCAAACATAATGGGTTCATAAGATTAAAATGTCCTCATGTGTGCATTATGTTAGGTGATTGGGCCTTTCGAGGTGGAGGCAAGCGTTTAACTTGTCTTTACGACACGATATATATAAGCTAAGTAGCCTTGTTTAGTGTCACCTTCAAGCAATGATGAAATATGGGGGATCTCATGAATACTATGCCCATTCACTTTTAAGTTGTTGTCATGAATACTTCGAAAGTATTAAAATCAATTGCCTTCGGACATTTATTTTTTATTTTTTAAATAAAGGAAGTTCGGCCTTAGCCTAATCTCCCGGACTTTAATTATAATAAAGAGAAAAAGTTACAAGTGAATGGGACTAGTGCCCTTGGGACCCCCCAAATCCCACAATGCAGGGCAGGAGTATGGTAAGCTACAAGGCATTACAAATGAGGCGGATAAAATTATCATCACCCTCATGTGGGACCCATTTGGGTTTCAACTTGTTGTTTTCGAGGAGATAAATACAGTGATGTCTAAACGGTGGCGAACTCTTGACTCGGGAGATTCTTTTACCTAGGAGAAATAAGGATTTCTCGATCGACCATTCCTTAGGAGTTTGGCCAAAATTGACAGCACAACGCTCCCTCCAAATCTTCCAGAGAGCCTCACGTCTGATGGCATTCCACAGCCTCGATGAGAAGCCGATCGCCTCACCCAACATCACTTGTTGCCAGTTGATTTGACTCGTGAGTCTCAAAACTCGGGTCACGTGATGCCATATAACACGAGACTTGGGGCAGTCGAAGAACAGGTGAGCTAAATCTTCGATGCACCGATGGCAACGCTTGCACCATGGCGGCACACCACAGATTTTGTTAGCCCTTGCATTGGTCCAGATACCTTTATGCAGGATCTGCCACATGAGAACGGACTTTTTGACTTCAATTAGGGGGTGCCAAATAGACATGAATTTTAGCTCCCACCGGAGTTTGGTCCAAGAGAGGCACCATCTCTTGTTAAGGGTGTGGTGAACATCTAAATCCTCTTTGAAGTTGGGGATTCTGGATAGCTTCTTACCATTGCTCCATTTGAGGCCCTCCAAGCAAGGAAGATCCTGACCGCAGAGAAGGCGGGTAGTTGAGCGGTCCCAGGCTAAACACCTGCTTTGAAGAAGAGTCCATTCCTCAAATGTGACTCTAAATCTCGGATCCAATTCTTCGAACCTAATCCACTGGCTGGTCTCTTGTTTCCAGAGTTGTTTCCACTGTTTGAACCCCTTGTTCCATAACCGCCTTGCAGTTTGGAGGTTCCAAGACTCCACCCCCCGAATGCCACTGATCGGGAACCAAATAGAGTCATTTTGTCTTATGCCAGCTGCCCACTTCCACTCATCACTGATTCTGATGAACTGTTTGGTCTTGTTCCAATTCTTCCATAAGGAACACACGAGGCTAGAGCCTTTAGGGAAGACCGGGTGGGGGGAGAACAAAAGCGTGAGAATCCCTATGTCCTTCCAACCAGGGTGGCCAACTAAGGTAAGGTCTTCTGTGTTTCTGAAGATCAATTTAGCCCAAGAGGACTCCCTATTGCTCCAAGCCTTGATAAGCCACTTTGCCGCCAACTTGTCAGCCAACCCAACAATATCAAAATTCCCAAGCCCCCTGAGTCTTTAGGGCTAATGCAAGTTTCCCATTTGATTTTGGGAATCCCCCTCCTGTTGGGGTCCCCAGTCCAAAGGAAGTTTCTGCAGATTCTTTCCACTTTGGCCAAGTGTTTCTCCTTAGGTCTCCAACACGAGATAAAATAAATAATTGTAGACATCATAAATGTGTTAACAACCATAGCACGCCCTGCCAGGTTGACTTGCATACCTTTCCACTAATTCAGCTTCCTATCCAGCTTGGATAGCACCCAGTTCCAGCGTTGGTCCATTGAGATGTCGAATCCCATCGGAATGCCAAGGAGACGGAAGACTTGACCGCTAGGGATAACTTGACACCCCTGATCCACCAACAATTGGGGAGTATGTCCGCTGATTGCTCTAAAAGCAGTTTTAGCATGGTTGATTTTTGAGCCTGATGCCACACAAAAGGTGTGGAGGCACCACCAAAACACCTCAATGCTGTTTATATCGTTATGCACAAAGGCATTCATGTCATCAGCAAAAAGTCTCACAATCATTTGGCCGTGATTTAGAGGTAGGGAAAGACCCTTGAGATTGCCGGCGTCCATGTGATGCTTTAATAGGCAGCTGAGTCCATTCGAGGCGATAGCGAATAGTAATGGTGCCAAAGGGCAGCCTTGCCTAATTGATCTTTTTAAACGAATGGGCTCAGAGAGCTTACCGTTGATGTTTATTCTAGTTGAAGCATTTCCCAGAAGAGTGGAAACCATCTTCGTGAACTTTTGGCTGCATCCAAGGTCTTTTAATGATTGAAGAACCATTCCACTCTGTCATACGCTTTGTCGAAGTCGATCTTAATGAATACCAGAGCAGACTCCTCAGCAAAAGCAAGGCCTTCCCAAATATCGATAATTGCTTCAAGTATAGATCTACCTTTGATAAAACCTTTCTGGTCCTCGCACAGCCATGACTTTAAATGACAAGAGATTCTGTTGGCGATAACTTTTGCAATTATCTTGTATCCTATTTGGAGCATGGTAATCGGGCGCCAGTGTTCAATTTTGTTCTTATCTCCCCGTTTGTGGATTAACTTGATGACGCCATTATTCAGGCACTCAGGGAGGGCACCGAAAGAGAGAGCCTCTTGCCACACGAGGCGCAGTGGGGTGGCCACCTGATGTTTGAAGGACTTGAAAAACTCATTTATTTTTAGTGTAACCGCTACTTTGTGCAATAAGGAGGTCTCATAAATACTATGCCAATTCACACTTGTTCTTTAAATCAATGGAGATTAGGCTGGGCCCGAACTTGCTATTTATAAAAAATAACTTCCCCCAAAAAGTTCCAAACTGATAAAAAGTCAAAAATATCTTCCTTTTGATCGCTCCTTTGGGTTCTAGAAGGTTCAGGAGACCGTTCATAAGATAGATCTGAGATGAGCGAAGTATTTGCCTTTCGCGAAACGATGTTGCAACCTGGTAGCATGGCTGCGTCTTGCCCACAGCTTTTTCCTCCCAACATATCAATGATGTAGATTCTTCGAGGGAGAGAAAGACGTCGACATAGTTTCCTGCTTTCTTTGTACAGTACTTATGCGGTTTCATTGGAACATTTGAAGGCGGTCCTGAGAATCGGGATGGCCTTTCGTGCTTTATCAATAAGAGTACGCCGAATTTAACGAGGACGGAATTCTAAGGGAATTACGAATCCGTAGTCTGTTACCTGTCCCAGTTGTTTGTAGCTCCAGCTCTTCTTCGAATTTTTTGTAGCTACAGTGTTCAGAATTCGAGAAACGGGTATTATCAGGTTTCGGGTATTATCAGGTTTCTGTGAATGATGCAGTTCTGAGAAACGAGATGCATCAGGTTTTTGTGAATGTGGCAGTGCTTTACAAGATTGAAGTTTGGCGATTCTGCCAGCGTTAGGCGAAATGGGTGATTGTCCCTTAACTTTCAAGTAACACCCTGCCTCATTTGGAAGTTTTGGAATGCCTGGGTTGGAAAGCATGTTTTGAACCTGAGGGCGATGCCAGAACAAGCTATGTATAACTCATTGTTGTGAAGGGTTCCCGTGTAGACGTGTTCGACGTCTTACCGTGTGTCGTGCGTACTGCACGACGACTTCTAGCCGTCGTTTTTGTAACCGCCACGATGGGATTCTTCTCCTATGGGTGCGCTCACGGAGTGGATCCACTTAATGTAAAGTGAACAGAGTGATTTGGGTGCTGCATGGGGGTTGGGGGTTTTGCCA
Organism: Ceratopteris richardii; assembly: GCA_020310875.1. Classification (NCBI taxonomy): domain Eukaryota; kingdom Viridiplantae; phylum Streptophyta; class Polypodiopsida; order Polypodiales; family Pteridaceae; genus Ceratopteris; species Ceratopteris richardii. The sequence goes on from CM035412.1 coordinate 167,708,973, forward strand.
CCCTTCCCCCTCTCTCTCTCTCTCTCTCTCTCACTCGCTCTTTCCTTTTTTTTTGTTTTTTCTTTCTTTCTTTCTTCGTTTCTGTGCCTCCATCACTCGTTTCCCAAATGGGAAAATCGCTCGTCGTCCCACTTACTACTTCGAAAGACTTTTATTTTTTGTCCCTAAAAAAAAAAAAATCTCCAAACATTTCACTCACATTACTTTCGTCAATCGCATATATAAAGTGCATGTGTCGGGTAATGTTGAATCCGTGCTTTTCTCATCGTAACTGAGGTGGTTTTCGTAATAGAGATGCATGAGGACATAATGGAGTGTTTTCCCTGCCTTAACATGTTCCCTTACCTGATATTGAGTCAATTTCTATCTACGATCCTATCGGATAGCATATACCATTCCGTCTCAAGCAAAATTGCTTTTGCTGGGCAAGATTCTGCGCCTCAAATGAAATTGAGTGCTTGTCTATTTCATGTAAGTTAATAGCGGGAGTGTTGCACACATGTAACATCAGCTACAGGCTCTGATGATTCGAAAACGTAAAGAAGTGAGGGCCGCTTTCACAATGTATCTATGTGAGTTATATCTCTGTTCGCTCAGCAAGGTGCATATTCGTGTAATGCTGTGTATTTCTCTACTCGGACCTCTTTCACAACCTAACTGCGCGCCTTATCTTTCTGTCCACCCAGACCTCTCACAATCTATCGGCACTGAGTTATTTTTCCGTTTATTTATATCTTGTTCACTGTTTACCTGTTGCTTCAGGTCTGACTAATTGGGGAAAAGGAGAACCAATGGTAAATTCAATTTATTGTATTCTACAGTAAATGAAAATGGTCCAAACAATTTCTTGAGTTGATATGAGAAATTTCATGTTAATGGTCTCTTCACTTTGAGATTGCGTAATGTTGGTTGCCTAATTCTGGCTTGCAGTCTATCAACATCATGGAATGATAGTTGTACACGTATCCAGGGTACTTTTACTGGTGAATTTTTGTTGTATCATGTACAATCATCATCAGGTTGTCTGGTATTGTTCTTCTATTTTACAATAACACAGGTAAAATGTTTCGTTTCAGCATTCCTGTGTGTGATTGGAAGGATTATATCCTTGTCGGCTACAAATGCAGTGGACATTTTTGGTCACAACATTCTTGGACCGAGCAGTTAGCAGGTGCAGCTGGCGGGTATATGACTATGATAAAAACTCTGGGTCTTCTCATTTGGGTAGCTTACATGGATAATTTTTTGGAACTTATAAATATATGACAATGTCACCTACTTCTCTATTTTGTTCCCTAAGGTCAGGTTGGCCAGTCAAGAATTGGATGTATCATGGATATTGTACTTAATCCGCGCATAATCCGCGATTCCAACACACAGATGTGAACCTTGTGTACGTGGTCAAGCAAAGTGGAGCACTAGAGTGATTGCTTGGCACGTAAGGAGGAATCTAAGGCTAATCAGAATTGCACGATCTATCCATTGAATTATGGAATTGATGAAAGTTAGACATTCAATTTACTTCGTCAATGGTCTCAGATGACCTACATATCTAAAAATCTGTGTGTAAAAACACTTCTTAAGATATAATGGATTGTTTGCATTTATCAAGCATTGTATAATTTTAAGAATAGACACATCCTCTTCTTATTAATATTGATTTGTTTTCGTTATATATACTCTAAGAAGTATTGACACTTTCTGGATTTGCTCTGAATGCTTGTGATTTGCATATCGTAATCTTTAAAACTGATCAAACACTCTATTTATACACATCTAATATCAAGACCAATTTACTCTGTTCTTTTCTTTGCAACTTATTTAAAAGAGCACCTAAGAATGAGTAATTTTCTACGGTGGATATTAAAGCATTTGAATTTTGTTTCCTCCATCGCATAATTCAACCTAAAGTGATCAAATCTAGAATATGTATTGGTGTCCAATCAGTATTCACATATGAGAACCGAAACACTCTTAGTTGTCACTGTTTGCCAAAAAATGGGTAGTTAATAACAATTAGAATTGTTGTATATGTGTATTTGTGAACTTGGAATATATATGATACTATTAGGTTGATAGTGATAGTTCCAGGTTTGCGCACCATTAACTGTACGAATGACATAATTAAGACCTGTGAAACCCTTGAGAGTGATTGGGGCATTCTTGTATATTTTAGACTGTATGTCGCAATGAACTTTTGTAATGTATGCGTATTTTTTTGCCTCTATTGTTTGTGTTACATTGGAGTAAAACTTTCTTGTTATCTCCAGTGGGTTGAACATTTGTTCCTTTTATAGGAGAGCCATTGTATATCGGGCTTTACCTTATTGAGGTTATATTCTTAGCTACAACACACTTGTGTATCAGACACTCCTTACCTTGTGTGCATTGGTGATTTGCTAACGTGTGCATTGGTGATTGCAAACGTTGTAGCTCCTGCTTTGAAGCTGTATGTTGTAACTGTTGTCAAATTGGTCAGCCTAGTCTATGTAGGGAAGAGGAATGTAGTCTACTTGACTCTACTCTGCCCCCCCCCTCCCCCCCTCTTTTTTTTTTTTTTGAAATTATGCATCTGTGGTGCATCATTGCTTCTCGAGTTGCAGAAACTTTGTATATAAAACGTGGTGTAGAAACACTTCTTTAGACAACGGATCGTCTTGCATTGACGATACCTTTCTTGTGAACATTGATTTGTTTTCATTATATACATACTCTAACAAGCATTGACACTTTCTGGATTTGCTCTGAATGGAGATGAGCTATATGTAATACTTGGTGTAGCACTTCTTATGATACAATGGATTGCCTTGCATTCATCAAGCAGTGTATTATTTTGACAATAAACACATCCTCTTTTTACCAATATTGATTTCTTTTTGTTGTATATACTTTGAGAAGCATTGACGCTTTCTGGAGTTATACACATCTCTAATATCAAGACTGTTTTACGTTGTTCTATTCTTTGCTGCTTACTCAGAGAGTACTTAAAATTAGAAACTCTCTAGTGTGGATATTATTCACTTGAATCTTGTTTTCTTATTTGCATAATTCAACCTAAGATAATCTCCAGTATTGAACAAAATTCATGGTGTCCAATCGGTACACTATGTGGAAAATAGAAGCTCTACTCACCAAAAAGTGGGTAGTTAATAACCATTAGCATTGTCATATATGTATGTCTGAAATTTGGAATTTATGATATTGACTAGGTTGATCGTGATAGGGCTATGCCAATTAAGTCCTGTGAAACCATTGAAAGTGATCGGGGCATTCTCGCATACTTTAGATTGTACGTCTCAATCAAGGTTTGTACTGTATGCGCTTTTTTTTTTGGCATCTATTGGTTATAGGTATTTCTTTGGAGTAAAACTTTCTTGTTATCTCTTGTCGCTTGAAAATTTTCTTCCTCTCTAGGAGAGCCATTATATATATCAGATTTCACCTTATTGAGGAGGATATATTATCAACTACAAAGCAAATACATTCGTTTATCAGGCAATCCTCACCTGCTTTGAAACAGTATCTTGAACTGTTGACAAATAGGTTAACCTAGTCCATATAGGTAGGATGAATGTAGTCTACTTGTAGTATAAGCAAGATGAAAGTAGTCTACTAGTAGCCCCCCCTCCTCCCCCCTTTGAGACGTTCAACCCAAACATGCATGAAACTGGAAATTGGGGACACCAAGAAGATTGCCAAGAACACGTTTTATATTAGATTCGCAACTCGTGTTTACAAGGGACGACAATGAGAGCTTGGTATGAGTACTAGTACCTGTCATAGTTTCACACAATTTGACTCCATAGGGCTTGTCAAGTAGCTCCAAGCCATAAGTGACTTCATTGATCCTCTTCTCCACCTTGTATGGGCCGATGGTCTGGGGCAAGGTGATGTTGCGTGCGTTGACTAAGACTAAGTCGTCAACTTGAAAATCTTCGTCGGGGCCTCGTTTTGTTCGCGTATCTGGCCATGCGCTCTTTGCTTCATTGCAAACTGGACTCGGCCTCTTCCAACTTCGTCTTCCATCGATTCTAACATACTCCGCAATCGGGGTCATTCGTTGAAAGGGTGGAGTCCTGCGTGAGTGCTAAGGGCTTGATTATCTCCTTGTTGGTCGCGAGTTTGAATGGAGTCATCTTTGTACTTGAGTGGACAGAGGCATTGTAGTGAAACTCCATGATGTTTAAGTGTTCGGCCCAATCCTTTTGATCAATCCTTACATAGTTGAGCATATAATCTTCGATTGTTTGATTTACCCTTTCTGTCTGTCCATCTATTTGCGGGTGGTAAGCTGATGAGAACTTAAGTTTTGTCCCCAAGAGGTGAAAAAGATCGGCCCATAACCGACTTAGGAAGCGTTCTTCATGGTTGGAAATGATGGCCAAGGATAGTCCGTGATACTTCACAATGTGTGTAGAAAAGAGATGGGCCACCACCTCTGCATTGAGAGGTGGTTTGGCAGGAATGAAGTGGGCCTACTTAGTAAAGTAGTCTACCACCACAAATATGGTGTTGTAACCTTGGGACGGTGGGAGTTCGGTTATGAAGTCCATGCTAATCATGTCCGAGGGTCGGTTCGGAATCGGGAGGGGTTGCAAGAGGCCTCCGGGCTTGACTCAATTTTGGAGAAGCAATTGGCATGTCGGGCACGTTTCTACATATTCTGGCACTTGAGCTTTCATGTGGGGCCAGTAGAAGTGTTTGTGGAGTATCTTGTAGCTACGGTTTTGGCCGCCGTGGCCGGCCACTTTGCAATCATGTGCTTCCCAAAGCAACTCTTTGTGGAGCACGTAGAGTTTTCCTTTGTGGTAGAGTACGCCTTCTTGAACTGTGTAGCGACCGGGTGGGTTGGCACTTTTAGTCTCTTGCAAAATGTCAAAATGTCTTGTACTTGATCCTGTTTCTGCGCCCATTGAATTCTTCCTCTCAAATCCGATGACACTATGGACATCGCTTGAATCTCGGGTCTTGGACTTAGCGCATCGGGCATGATGTTCTGCTTGAGAGAGAGGGAGGGAGGGTGAAGGAATGCCCATGATGTCAAAGAATTTCCCACGGATGGGCTTGGAACGTTAGATGACTGTGCCAGCATTGGTGTGACGGTCTGCTCATCCAAAGGCTTCTCCTAGGGTCATTACTCTGATACCACTTGAGACGCTCAACCCAAACATGCACGAAACCGGAAATTGGGGACACCAAGAAGATTGCCAAGAACACGTTTTATATTAGATTCGAAACTCGTGTTTACAAGGGACGGCAATGAGAGTTTGGTACGAGGAGTATTAGTACTCCTCATAGTTGCGCACAATTTGGCACCACAAGGCATACCCTCAAGCATTGAAATGGGCTGTGTGTCATCCCCCACACCCCCCCCCCCCCCCTCTCCCCCCCCCTCTCTCTCTCTCTCTCTCTCTCTCTCTCTCTCTCTCTCTCTCTCTCCAGCGGCGCCCGTCGGTCTCCAGCACCGTTCGTCGGTCTCCAGTATCGTCCATCGACTCTATCCAGCGGCGCTCGTCGCCCAGCAGCCCCCCTCTGCCAGAAGCCTCCGTCGCCCCTCTGCCCAGAAGCTGTCGCCCCTCGACCCCCTGCAGCACCAGCCTACAGCCATCTTCGCCGAACACCACTCTGCCCACTAGCTTCCGTACGCAGCCTCTGTCAGTCCTCTATAGCATCGGGATCCACCTTTGCCCAACACCCCCCTGCAACCCCGTCACCTTCCCGCCTCCAACCTCTCCGGCAGAGCCACCTGTCACGCCTCCCATCTTCCGCCGTTGCCGAAACCCTAACCCGCCATTACGCTATGGAAAGCCTAAGCTTCCATGCACTACTCAAAAACCTAACCCCCAAGCCTAACCCTAACCCTAACCCTAACCCTAATCTCAAACCCAAACCCTAAGCTCACTGATTGAAACCCTAACCCGAAATCACCTAACCTAATCTACTCTCACAATTAACCTTAGCCTTAAGTCTACACCTTAAACCCCAACCCCATCCCTAATCCGAGCCCCAAGCCTAACACTATACTCTCTCTCTCTCTCTCTCTCTCTCTCTCTCTCTCTCCCTCTCTCTCTCTCTCTCGCTCTACCCGAGCCCTAATCCTAAACCTTGAAATGGCTCCCATGGACCGGAAGGAAGTGGACGACCTTATTGCTAAAGCTCTCAAAGAGGCCAAAAAGGAAGCAGACCGCAACCTCAATATGGAGATACAAAAGATGATGGAAAAGTTCAAAGGACTCGAAGAACAAGTAATGAATAAAGTCAAAGGATTGGAAGAACAAGTGAAGACTCTCACAGAAGAAAGAGACCATTGGAGGACAACTTATGAGCACATGAAAGAAGAGGGGGAGATCTCCAACGTGGAGATACTCAAGGAAGAAATAAAGAAGGAAATCAAAACGGAGGTAGAATCTACTCAAGAGTCATGGGTGGAAGTAGTACACAAAAGGGTTAAGAAGGAAGTTAGGGAAGACGTGCAGAAAGAAGAGCTCACACGAGTCCAGGACACACTTGAGGAGGAGAGGCTTCGACACACTCGAAGACTTCACATTCGGATTACAGGCCTACCCGAAGGGGTATCACCGGAGGCAGACGCCACTGACATTTGTCGTCGACTTGGATACGAGAGCATGCCCTACACAGACGCATGAGGGTTGGGACGGATACATTGCGTTCGCGAGCACTCATCCTCAAGATGAGTTCCGAGGAGGCACGGACCGCCTTTTTTAGACGTCGATCAGTACTACGTGGACTACCCGGCAGCACCCTCTACATGGACGAGGACCTCACGCGTATGCAGGTGGCACACCGACGCGCTTGCATGCCACAGATACTCCAGGCACGTCGAGAGGGGAGGAAAGCCTTTCACCGCGATGGTAAGGTCTTCATAGATGGACGCCCTATCAAATAGGGCCATGCGGCCTATGAGACATCACTACACCAGGAGATACCTCTCAGAGGAGCAGTGTGGAACTGCAACGGGTCACTTTGGACGCGACCAGATAGAGTTGAGGAGATCCTTGCATCACATGACTTTGCGTGCATCACAGAGACACACGAGAGCCCAGAGAGGTCTACCACGCATTGCAGGTTTTCATTGGGAATCTGCATTCAGGACCACGACGAGACAGAGTATAACACGAGGATCGGGAGGAGTGGCCATCGTATTTCGACAGGAGATATAGAGCCGGATCCATATTATAGGTAGAGATGAGGCACGATACATGTGGGTTCGCATGGAGATAGCACAGCGATTTACATTGCTATATGCTACTTCCCACCAGGCGGCTCTCGATACGCAGGACACGATCTGGGGGACCGATCCGAGATAGAGACTCACCATACACAGCGCTTTCAGATGAGATACTACATTACAGCACACTAGGTGAAGTCTTCCTTATGGGGGACTTCAATGGCTGCACTCAGTCGCATCAGTGCGAGGCATACGACATGGATCACCCACATCTGATGAGGGCCAGAGACCCGGTTGAGATTAGCACCAGCAGAGTATCGGCAGATACGGGTCAGGACACCACCGACTATGGCAGACATCTACTCGAGCTAGGCAGCCGACATCATCTTGTTATATATAACGGGATGACTCGTTGGCCAGGTTAAGGCGGACTTACTTGCTTCCCTCACGGGGGGGTGAGAGCACAGTCGACATTTTGGGTACTACCTCTGGAGCTTCACTCATCCCTTCACTTAGTATTGGACGACGCCCACTCGGTGCTGACCACACATTTATCACATTCACACTCTCATCTCCGATTCCATTAGATCCTCCCTCACCCACTGAGATACATACCACGATACACTTCACACACGAGCTCTCACACGTTTATGCACACCATTTACAGACCCGCCTACTCTCCCTCGATCCATTCTCACCTTTGGACACACTTACATCACATATCACCTCCATCCTACAGGACACAGCTCTCCGAAGCTTCCCACACCGCACACATGCACCCTCCACGCACAGGATCCATGCCCCAGAACCGTTGGTATGATGCAGATTGTCGTGAGCTGCGTAAACACCTACGGATTTTAGAGCATAGAGGAGATATTACACACACACAGGCACAACGTCCCATGCAGAGCCTTACTCGCCGCAAACGGCGAGATTGGGAGAAGAGACAGTATTGGGATATTTACCATTTGCTCATGAGTCGAGACAGTGTAGTGGCAGGGCGACATTTGAGAGAGGAGACAACAGACACCTATTCGAGACCAGAGCACTTGGCATAGCTATGCACGGAGCCTATACGAAATCCGAGACCAGCCTCCCATTCCCAGACCGCAGAGCTCACGGTGGGACGCGCTATTGCCCGGCTGCAGCATGGCAGGGCCCATGATCATTTCGGTTTACAGGCAGAGCACCTCATCTATGGAGGCACGACTCTCGCACCGCTCATTGCCCATCTCTTCAGCCGTGCATTGGTTGAAGGGTTCCCAGACTCGTGGACTGAGCATACCATAGTGCCCATTCATAAGTCAGGTGATACTCTGGATCTTGCTACATACCGGACGATCATGTTTGGTCCTATATTGGCCAAGTTATATGGGGCGGTACTAGAGACAGAGTTGAGTACTCTCGCTGAGAGGAAGGGCATCAGGGCTCCAGGACAGGCAGGATTCAGACGAGATTACTCTACCATTGACCACATCTTCACTCTGAGATGCCTGATTGTAATAAAGTAAGTCTATGATCCAAGGGTCTGGCCGGTTCAGACAGATCTGAAATCGGACACCGTTTGGTCATCCGTGTGTATGACCAAAGATCTCGAGTTTGACTTACTAGGAGGTCTTGTGCTCTTGTGAACAAGTGATCCACTTAGCTTAGTGGTTAAGACTCAAGGATGTGAAGGACGAGGTCTTGGGTTCAATCCCCATGGGATACATGGGAAGAGTATTTTGCCCAAAGAGCTCTAGAACGTTCTAGAAGCATCCACTGGACACTTGGCGCACATGCAGTTACATGGCTGACACTTGGCTGGTTAGTATCCACCTGCCCAAGAAGGTAGTCCCCTGGAGAGAGCTATATATAGAGGCATTTGGTTGGGAGGAGAGTCATCTCTCTAGCATGTGGTGGTCGTAATCCTCGTTCTCTTGCATTGGTATCAGAGCCATCTCCATAGCTTTTCTCTTCTTGCTCGAATTTTGGCGTGCGAATTCTCTCCTTCCCGCATCAATATGCGTGTCGTAATAGTTCCCATGCTTTAGCTTAGAGCAAGAGAGTATTAAAAAGTAAATCATCTTTGTGTGCTAAGTGGGAATCGAACTCGCGCCCCTCTGTTGAGAGGGCGCTGCCTTAACCACAAGACAGAAGCGCCGTTCGTGGTATTGATTAACGAGGAGAACTATTTAGATCGACTGTTCGCTGAAGGAGACTCCATCGAAGAAGATTCAAAAAGGGTATTCTCTGTGTGCGCTCGACGGATTTGAACCCTGGACGTCCCCGACGAGAGGAGGCTCTCCTAACCACATCTCCAAACTCCGTCCGCGTCGAAGATTCTTCAGCAGAACTTAACGGTCAGTTGCGGCGCTGAATAAGACCCGAACTTGAAGTTTTAAAAGGTGTGTTCCCTGGTGCAGGGATCGAGTTTCGAACCCCTGCCCCCCCAACTGAAGGACGCCCGCCTATCCGTACTGCCGACGGCGGTTCACGCTCCATATGCCTGCAGAGAGTCGTTTTCTCTTGTAATCAAGCGCTGCAGCAGATCGTAAGAAAGAACAAATAAAAAGCCACTCTTCTCTGCTTCCGCCCGCGAGATTCGAACCCAGGCGGCCAGAATGAGAGGAAGTCGACGTGACCAAGGCGCCAAGGAGTTTTCCTTGTCATCTATTGGGAAGACAGTATTCTAATGCAGTAATCTGCTCAGAAGTAGTAGCCAAGTTTTTTTCTTCATCCAAAGAGCCAAGTCCTCTCATCCATCCAAGAAGAATCAAAGATTGAGCAAAGCATTTGAAGCTGTGGAGTGAAGATCCGGAGGCCCAAGTTAGTCGACCACGACGGACCAAGTCATCCAAGATTATTTCTTGATGAGGAAGCTTCAAGAATGGTGAATAGCTCCTCGCAAGGATCAAGAGGATGAATCACTCTTCCAAAGGATCAAGGGATGGACGAAGCTTTGATCAAAGCTAAGTATTTTCCAGTTTTTGCTTGGCCTTAATGCTTGATTTATCTTGTTTTCATTATTCTACACTTAATCATAGATGCACATTGAAATAGCCAAGATTTCAATTGATTAAGTCTAGATTAGAATAATGAATTAATCCATTTCTTATTTCAAGCATTAGTTTGCATTAAGGAAAGACTTGATTTCAAAAAGATCCTTGTGCATCAAAGAATGTATTTTGGTAGTTTAAATACATATTTCCTTTCCATTGAGTAAGTTTTCTATTGCACTTCAAGGGTATGTTTTTATATCATAGTGCATTAGACAAAGGAAAGGATATACATGCATCAGGATTGCATGATATACATTCTTAGTACAAGAAAAAATCGTGCATCAAGCTCATGCATGATTATTGTATTACTTTTTTGAGCATGCAAAGAACATGCATGCATACGCATGTGAACATATGCTTTTGCATGTAGATACATGCATTTGCATGGAAGAATGGAATGCTGTTTGCAAGTAGATATGAAAATGTACTCTCTTAGTATTTAGCTTACTTTGTAAAGCTCGCAGTTTGACATTAGGGAAGACCAAGGACTGGTTAGTTGCAAAGACATACTAGTTCTAGTTTGCAACTCAAGTAATTAGTCAATTTCTTCCCAAGTCGATACTCTATTATCAAACATAAATACTTAATGAGAATTAAGTATGTTAGATGTCTTGCTAGGTATAAGTAAGCACTAAGAGAAGGTTAAGTAATAAATTTCCTTGATGACCAAGAAAATTTAAATACTTGCAAACTCTTTTGTGATGTATGATGACTCTAAATCCTGGATGTACTTAGAAAGTCATGCGGATAAAGCTTTAGTTGATTAGTTATATATTTTATGTAACTTCTCAAGCATCCCAAGGTTGGATGAGAACATCAACTATATTTCCAAAGTTCCATGAGCACTCTTCTATTTAGAAGATTTTGAAAGTTTTAAAGAAGTTTCTTGTGGTTTCAAGATTTATATCTCATGATGAAACCTCGATAAGTGACTTTTTGCAATAGAGATACGAAATAGTCAAGCCTTCTATTTCATGTGAGATCATTCTCCTACTATGTTCAAGATGAATTTAGTTTTGGGAAGGAAGATGTTCCAAGTAGAGGATCTTAATTGATTCATGAACTCCTCCCAAAATATATATAAATTCATATTATATGATAGGTCCAAGGAATGATGAAGGCAAAACCTCTTTAGGATATAAATGTTTTGCCAAGATATAAAGGTACCAAGCTTTTATAAATTTTTATTTGATTTCATCCCAAGGGGTGATGGAAATCAAAGGTTAAACCTCAACATCAATTGATCCTTGATATCAATAAAAGGATGTTAGGTTCTATAATTGCATCTCTAGTAAATGATGCAACTAGCTAAGCAATCTTTAGGAAATAATATAAGTTCCTAAAGACTTGAAGCAAGTATGAACTTTTTATTTAGGAGTAGAAAGTTCCAAGAAATAGATCTTGAATCCATGAACTTCTCCTAAACAAGTTATAAAGTTCAAAGTTGTGTTCACAGTAACATTACTATTGGATCAATCATCAATAGATGCTTGGACTTTAAACATAATTTTGATTGGTGAAATATGTTTAAAGGACTCTAGTAACATCTGAAGATTGACCAATAATAATGAGTTTTGTATCAAACTCGAGAATAGAAGTCGATATCACATAAATGGAAGTTTAACTTAAACTTTCATACTGGCAAATGTGATATTTCGTCTCTAGTTTGATACTCAAGAAATGAATACAATTGAATCAGTAAATTTTTTGGATATTATTTGAAAGAAGTTCTTTCAAATATTCTTTTTACAAACGATTCCAAGATAAATCATTAGACTGGAAAGCAAAAAATTCCAAGATGAATCATTTGCTTCAAATTATAGCCTAGTATGACTTGATAGGAATCAAAAAGTTCTTGAAAGCAAAATCTCCCCAGATGTGAGACTAGCATCTTTCAAGAAAAGTTATAGAGTAAGTAGTTCCCAGTAAATCCCTAACCACCAGTTTTGGTATTTAAGTCCAAATAAGTGATATAACCTTAAGGTATATCAAAGATTCTTAGCTTTGGAATCTGAAAAGCATTAGAAAATGCTTGGACTTGTGTAAAGGGAAAGATCTCTAAAAATCCTGCAGGTAAGCAAAGAAGCTTAAGATAGTTTAAGAGATCTTAAAAGATAAAGACTAAGTCTTTATTTTTATCGCAAGATCAACCAGACTTGATCAATCTTGGCCATGATTGTCCAAGTAATGTGCGATTAGAACTACTTTGTAGATTGCCCCAGTATTGGCAATAAAATTCCTTTTTGGGAATTATTCACTCAAGTTCCATTTATTCAATGGAAAACTGTGAAAAAAAAAGTAAGTTGTTCCAAGTCTGAACAGAGTAAAGAAATTCCAAGAATGTAGTCTGCAACCATGAAAATGGTAATTAAGTCTATGGAAGGTAAAACATAAGTGTTTACCTATCCTTAAAGGGATTTTGGTACAAATCCAAAAAGCATGAGCGGATGCTTAAGACTTAAGCAGTAAAGAGATTCCTAAATAAAGTCCCCGGGGTAGGTACCTAAAGCAACAGTAAAGAAAGGAATCTAAAAGACAAGAAGTCAAAAGCTCTTGTCGCTACAAAATTGGTCAAGGGTAAACCAATTGAACTTGAATTCAAGAAAATTCAAGAACTTGGAATTCTGATTGATATTCTGTCAAAGAGGTTTTCAAGTTTCCAAGGCAAAGCACATGATTCTGAGGTGATCATGCGAAGGAATCAAAACCTAGGAAAATCTAGTTAGAGGTAATGCCTGAAACTTCCAATTCTTGTAAAAGAATTGAAGAAATAAGGTACTCTATCAAGAGATGTTTAGACTTTAGGATAAGAATCACCCACACATTAATGTGAATATAAAATAGGGTGGTATGGGACACCAGATTTTATACTCAGATTGATGTAGAAAAGATGGAATGGGACATCGGACCGTGGGATGATGATTATCTTTTAGTCCTAGTTTGGATTTTGAAGTTAGGTTTCATCCTCAAGGGAATTAAGACTTCAAGAAAAGTTTAATTCGTAAAGGATGAAAGTAGTATCTTACGATACTTCAAGGAAACTTCAAGATTAAGGAAACTGAAGATATGAAGTAAGTAACTTCCAAGATCTTCTTAAGACACTTCAAGCTTAAGTGTTATTGATCAGAAATATTTGATAAATTTCTGAAAGAAGTTGGACTTTTACTTTGAGTTGATCTTTTCAACTAAAGATTCAATTGACTAAGTCAAGTATCAAGTTCCTAGTGTAACTTGATAAATTCACTCTTTTAGACTCAAAGAAATGCACAAGAATTGCATCACGGAGTCAAAAAGATTGAATGTGATCTGAACTTAGTCTCAAGTGAAGCATTATTTGAATACAAAACTCATCAGCGTAACCTCAGTGGGTCGACACACTGATGTTGGTTACCACACTAGTATCTTGTGGTTGGATGATGTTTTTGGTTTTTTTTTTTGTATCTTTTTGAGAATCCAGCTTATTTCTCTTAAAGATAAAGACAATGCTTCAATATCTTATTGAAATAGATCGTTGAGAAGTTAAAGTCCTGAGTCAACTAGACTTTGACTCATAGCAAGTTTATGTATGTTCGAAGTTTGAATTAGTTGTACAGAGTTTTAGTTATTCCTTTTTGGTTTCCAGATCTTTTGGAATTGACTCAGATATGGTATCTGATTCCTTTTGCAAAAGACCAGGGATAGCCGGTTAGAATTAGATAACTAACTTGAACATCCTAGATAGATGTTATGTACAAGAACCTTTTCAATCTTCAAAAGATGATAAGTCTAAGTAGACTTATTCATTTGATTTTGCTTCAAGTTATAGCATAAATAATTTCCTAGAGTCCAGTATACTCTAGAATAAAGAAGTTAGGAATTGCTCATTAGATTGACAATTCCCAAGAACTTTCAGTTAAAAGTCTTTGAGAAAAGTGTCCTAAGTTGGACAATTTTCATTTTGAATTTGAATTGGTGAAGTTAGTATGGTTGATTCCACCGGAATGGTAAACTTTCTCCTATAGTTTACATAGGATTTTTTCAACTCATTGGGACAGAGTAGTCCTCTAGTCGGGTGAAAAATCAAGTAACTGTTGGATCAAAGTAAACCATTGAATAAACATCTAAAGTTAGATGTATGGGACAATCAAACTTCAAGTTCTCCAAAACAAATTCAAGTGAATCAAGAATTCTTAAAGTCTTGCAAGGGATAAGAATCTCACCTTCATTACTAAGTCCATGCACCAGACATGCCCAGAAATGGACTAGTAATTTGAATCCACCTAAATTCACATGTTTGTGCCTAGATCGCACATCCAGAAACTGTGAATTAGCCAGGGATATGTGTTTAGATCCACCTTTATTATTCATTCACTATTTTGTACTTTGACTAGTTTATCAAAGTGCAAAGAGAGATAGTGTTTAGAATCATTTGGGCAAGGATGCCACCACAGAGATGAGACATGTTCTTCCAGTTCTAGAACATGACCATGTTCTTCCAGTTTTAGAACATGAGGCTCGGGGGTTGCCTACAGTATGTATATAGCTCTATTTTCGAGGATGAAAATCTTTTCCAAGGGGGGAAGAATGTAATAAAGTAAGTCTATATGATCCAAGGGTCTGGCCGGTTTAGACAGATCTGAAATCGGACACCGTTTGGTCATCCGTGTGTATGACCAAAGATCTCGAGTTTTAGACTTACTAGGAGGTCTTGTGCTCTTGTGAACAAGTGATCCACTTAGCTTAGTGGTTAAGACTCAAGGATGTGAAGGACGAGGTCTTGGGTTCAATCCCCATGGGATACATGGGAAGAGTATTTTGCCCAAAGAGCTCTAGAACCTTCTAGAAGCATCCACTGGATACTTGGCGCACATGCAGTTACATGGCTGACACTTGGCTGGTTAGTATCCACCTGCCCAAGAAGGTAGTCCCCTGGAGAGAGCTATATATAGAGGCATTTGGTTGGGAGGAGAGTCATCTCTCTAGCATGTGGTGGTCGTAATCCTCGTTCTCTTGCACTGATCGACCATGCCAGGGTGAGGAAGAGGAGATTATATTGTTGCTTTGTGGACTTCCGCAAAGCATTTGACACTATTCTCAGGGATCGACTCTTCAGACGACTAGTTGACATCGGAGCTCCGGAGGAGATGATATGGGGGATCTACGCCTTATACGAGAGAGTATCTGGTAGAGTCAGATGTCCAGGGGGCTTATCTGATCCACTTGCTAGCACTATCGGGGTGAAGCAAGGATGCCCTCTCTCACCCACCCTCTTTGGTCTTTACATTGATGAGATAGTGGACTTCATACAGCAGCAGGGGGGAGATGGCATTGAGGTACATTGGTCCACTGTCCATATTCTTTTATACGCTGATGATATTGTATTGGTTTCAGAGTCTGCAGAAGGCCTACAACATCATCTACATGGCCTAGATGACTTTTGCAGACACAGAGGGTTATCTGTGAACCTTGGTAAAACCAAGGTCTTGATCTTTCATACATCAGCACAGGTACGCAGACATAGTTTGTTCACAGCAGCAGGTGGACCGATCGAGGTGGTCGGATCATATGTTTACTTTGGGGTGACATTTACAGCAGATTCAGGGGTCTTCTCTATGGCTCAGGCAGCCCGTGACCGCATCACACGTGGGTACGCAGCACTAGCTTTGATGGAGAGACAGTGCCACCATACATATTTTCAGGAGCCTCTCACAAAGGGGTGGCTCTTTAACACTTTGGTTACGCCAGCGCTCATGTATGGGGCAGCCATATGGGGACCAGGATTAGCTACATCAGTATGGACAGCATTAGAGAGGCCACAGATCCTCATGATTGCAAGACTTATCCGCAGCAAACCTTCAGTACCACATGATATCATTAGAGCAGAGCTCGCTTCACCACCGATGCTAGTTGAGGCACTAAAAGTGCATTGGTTATCGTGCTTTCGAGGCATCACGTGATATGGCATTAGCAAGCGACACCTCCTCATGGTATGCACAGACACGAGATTGGCTTGCCCACCATGGCTTTGACATAGACAGGCTACCACCACTACAGTACGACTCTCATGCACCCACCTACTCGCTCTCTCATCAAGAGAGGAATAGGATCATCCGTCAGGAGATATGGCATACATACATACAGAGGACATGGGTGAGCCCTAGGGGTACATTGCCACCGAAAATGCTCTACTACCGCGAGCATTTTCTACATATATCGGGCACGGGCTTCATCGAGATTCCGAGATACATGCAGATCTACCTTCCCCACCACCTACGCGTCGTCATTGGGCAGCTCCAGGTTTCATCACATCAGCTCGAGATTGAGAGGGGTCGGTCCAGGGGAGTCCCCCGTGAGGAGAGGTGGTGCCGAGTATGCTGGACAGAGGTAGAGAGTGAGGAGCATTTTGTTATCAGATGTCCAGCATACTTAGACCTACAAGCAGAGTTCCAGATCGAGGAGTCATTCCAACTGTGCATGACTATGGGAGACCAGAGACGCTTGGGACGCTTTCTCACAGCAGCATACGAGAGGCGAGAGCGGTCACTAAAGCCCATACATCAGCCACGGGTGAGTACTTAGCAGACTATTACCCAGTTCTTTCAACGAGTTGAGCTACATCAGAGAGGTCCATCTATAGGGCTCACTCTCCACCAGGCAGCAGCACAGAGAGCACGGCGCCGACCACGCATGGGCGGATATCGTCGACCACGACTATATCATGAGGATATCTCACGCATCAGGATTGCCTACGACCACATGATGGAGCATAGGCGTACCACCACCCCTTGGGTTGTCTTCCTTCAGGAGGCACTCAAACCACCACCGATGTACCACATACTACACCCACCTCCACCCATCACCAGTAGCTAGGGCGTTTTACTCACATTTTTGGATCCCCCATGTATTAGGTGGCCACTATCTGCAGAGTCAGAGCCACGTCTCCCCAGCCTTTTCCAGCCCTACATAGCTTTATGTAGCGATATCCTTTTTATTTCAATTTATCTTCTACACAGGGTTACTACACTTGTACATGGTTTTTGTCTCATAGGCCAAGTTTGGCCTCCAGAAGACGTTAATATGACTTTCTTTCTTTCTTTCTTTCTTCTCTCTCTCTCTCTCGTTCTCTGTGCGCGCGCGTGCGCGCACGCTTAGGGTATCATCGTACCACAGCTGGAGATTGGGAGAGGTCCAAGTTAGCAGACACCCAGGGATGATTACATATTGCCTGATTTGCCAGACAAGTGTGGAGGAGGAGCATATCATTATATGATGCCCTACATATGCCAAGCTTAGAGTACAGCTGGACAGGATTATATGATGCCCTACATATGCTGAGCTTAGAGTACAGATTCAGATAGGGATCATTATAGCAGCGCATGAGGAAGAGTGGATTAGATTGTCTTGGATGGTTCCGCATTGCTGCATACCATAGATGTGAGACTCTGATACAGCCTACACAGGCAGCATGTGAGGGGATACAACATAGGATCATTGATTTCTTTCAGAGGTTTGAGCCTGGACCAATCCCATTGGCCAAGGGCTCACTCTTGAGGAGGTAGAGACTCAAAGAGTTAGGAGACACCCACGTGTCCCTTGGTATAGGAGACCCTGGCTCTACCAGCATGAGATATTGAGGTATCCAACTACATGAGCAGCAAATGGGGTCGGAGCCAACTATCCACACCTAGGCATCTCATTCTTCATCTGACACCATGTATGATGGCTTATTGAGTTGCAGATGATCTATGTCTATAAAACGTGGCGTACGAATATTTCTTAGGATTATAGCAGATTGCCTTGCATTCTTCAAGCATTGTATAATTTTGACAACTCTCCTTGTTGACATTGACATATTTCGTTGTATGTACTCTGAGAAGCATGGATTTTGTGGATTTGATCTGAATGCTTGTGATTTGCATCATTTAACCGTTAAAAATGATTGAACACTCCACAAGAATTATACACATCCCCATTATCAAGATTATGTTGCTTTGTTCTGTTCGTTGCTACTTAATCAAAAGAGCACTTAAAATTAGTAACTATTCACTGTGGATATTAAGCATTTGAATCTTGTCTTCTTTAATTGCATAATTCAACTTGAACAAAATTCATGGTGTCCAATCAGTGCTCATCTATGAGTGGAAATAGTACTTACAAGCAGTAATCTTAGTTGTCTCAGTTTACCAAGAAACGGGTAGTTAGTAATCATTAGAATTTTTATATATCTGTGAAATTTGGAATGTATGATACTGACTAGGTTGACAGTGATAGGGCTAGGTTTGTGCACCATAAATCGTACGCATGACATAATCAAGGCCTGTGAAACCCTTGAAAATGATTGGGGCATTCTTTCATATTTTAGACACTCTCTCAATTATGGTTTGTAATGTATGCACACTTTTTTTACCTCTATTGTTTAAGTGCTACATTGGAGCAAAACTTTCTTGTTATCTCTATTGGCTTGGAAATTTACTTCTGTTGGGAGAACCACTATATATATCAGGCTCGTCCTTATTGAGGATATAATCTCAGCCACAAAGCATACACATTCGTTCATCAGACATTTCTTACCTTGTGTGCATTGGTGATTGCAACATTGTAGTTCCTGCTGTGAAACAGTATCTTGAATTGACGTGATCTATGTTGAGTATGAAACTCATAATTTAACCAGTTATTTTTTGGTTCTTGAAAAATAGTTTTAAGCAGGTGAGTTATTTATTTGTGAAGTAAGCTCCTTTTATATTTTATTAAATATATCAATATTTGTTCAATTTCGTATTAGATTTTTTATCTCTCATTTTTACCTGTATGTTACCCGTGAGTATTTTAATTTTGTCCCTTTCTTTGCATTTTATGGTTACTTCCTGTTGCATGTGCTTTTGTTTCTTAGCTTTGCCACACGTTGGGATGAATTTCTACTTTCAGCGGTACGTCTGAATGATACTTTTATTGTACATATTTGATTGTGTCTTTCATTATCTCATTCCTATCGTTGTGCTTTGTTGAAGCTTGTGTTGCATCTTTTTTTTGTTTCTTTCTCTCTCTGTGTTAAAAGATAGATAAATTTGAATTTGAGAGTGTGGATTGGTTTGCATGTCTATTCGTGTGTTCCATAGGTATCAAATAATTGTTGAATATTTTTTGTCCAGGAGCATTGTCTTGAGATTTGTTAAATGCCTTTACTTCTTAGTTTTCTATCGATTTCCTCCACATAAATGAGCTGCTATTTTTCCGCTTTCATCTTCTTTAGGAGTCCAAGGTTATCAAATCTATGGTGCATCTTTTGAAATACTGAGAATACTCAACACCTAAGTTATCACACATGTACCTTTGCACATGGAATTGTTTGATGCATCCATAATTTTTGCATCATCCTAGTTTAAGTAGTCACATTTAACGAGAGTTATTTTGATTTAGTGGAAGCACTAAGAAGGATGACTCTAGTCTCTTCACTTGCACATTTGGTGTCATTTCCTATCATTACATTGATGGATTATTGTAGAGATATCAAGATGATCCATCAATGTAGATTCTATTTTCTTCCGTGTAGATTCGATGGTTTCATTTCTTCCTTCAGCTTTTTTCTTTTCGCATTCTTTGATGAGGTGATCCTTTTTTCCAGAACGACTATCAATGAATTTCTTCTTTGGCTTTTGCTTAGAGCCACGCAAAGACTCTTTCCCCCTCTCATTTGTTGAGAACGCAACATTATGTTCACCACGAGTTGGTTGCATTTCTTCTTTTTAAATAACATCTCATAAAATCCCTCAAAGTTAAGGGGGGAGAACCTAACTTAGATGTTGAGAGTAGGTATTAATTCATCGTATTTTTCTTAAAAAAACGTGCGTACATCTTCAAGATAATAACAAAAGTGAAATGATCATGTAAATTCTTTATTTACGTCACGAGATTGTCAATCTTCTCTGGCTTTGAATGTTATACCATTTTTGTTTTCGTTCAACTTTTTGATTTTTTTGGATGTTTTTGGTCTCATACGGGAGTCAATTTGCCTTAGGCTTTATGTGCTCTAGTAGTGTTTTGTACCAAGGTAGACGTAGAAGTGCTATGTATACTTGAAGGAATTTAAGCTAGTTGTGGAGTGCCTTAACTAGTCCTGTGGGAAGAGCTCATTGGTTGGAATCAAGTCATCAAGTCGATTGAGAGGATTGAGAGAAGGAAAGATAATTAGCACGAGAGCGGTTTCTTTCCCATCATCAAGAGGAGGTGGTCAGCATGGTTGGTTTTCCATAATGAGGTTGTAATAATCAAAAGCAGGAGGTTGCCCACTCATCAATTGGGATGTGCCTAACGTATGGAATATGGGATTTTCCTAGCTGTTGGCTTCAATTGTAGTTCCTTGTCCTCATTCTCTTCTCTAAAAACCTTGGATAATCTCGTATTTACCACAAAGTCGCAATGGGGGTCGGTCAATTTTGATGAGCCCACTTTTATTTGGCTAGTTTTTGGACCGGTGAACTTGGGCTAGTTTTTTGGGAAAAAATGGGGCAAATGATTTTGGGTAACGATGCAAAAATGGGGTGTTATAATGGAAAAATGGGGCGAGTGACTTTGGGCAACAATGCAAAAATGGCGTGACTATTTTTCGGCTAAATTGCGAAAATGGGGTTTGTGATTTTGGGAAACAATGAAAAAATGGATCGAGTGACTTTGGGCAAAAATTCAAAAATGGGGCGATAGTTTCTGGGCAAAAATACAAAAATGGGGCTAGTGATTTTGGATGACATTGCAAGAATGGGGCGAGTGATTTTGAAACAATGCAAAAATGTGGCGAGCGTTCTTGGGCAACTTGGCTGATGGTGGAGGAAAATTGGGTGACTATTTTTGGCAAGCTTGGGTGGTGGTAAAAGGAAAATTGGGTGATTGCTTTTTGGCTACTTGGCTGTTGGTAGGTGAAAATTGGACAACTTGTTTTGGACTATTTGGATGGTGGTAGGGGAAAATTGGGTGATTGTTTTTGGGCTACTTGGGTGGTGGTAGAGGAAACTTGGGCGAATGTTTTTGGACTACGTGGGTGGTGGTAGGGGAAAATTGGGTGACTATTTTTGGGCTACTTGGGTGGCGGTAGAGGAAAATTGGGTGATTGTTTTTGAGCAACTTGGGTGGTGGTAGAGGAAAATTAGAACTATTTTTGGGCAGCTTGGGTGGTGGTATTATTTTTGGGCAGCTTGGGTGGTGGTAGAAGAAAATTGGCGAATAATTTTGTAGGTTGGAGGGAGAGTGGTTGAGGTGGAGGCAGACCCCCATTACAAGGAGAACCCATGTAAGAGTGTTGGACATTGGCTAGTTCTTAACTTTGAGGCTAAATGAAGTCTAGAGTAGACCGTAGATGGATAGTTACAAGGTTGCTTCTAATCCATCAAATTTGGGATTGATTTTGTGTGAGGATCAACCAAATCAAGGGCAACAAACAAAAGTAGCTTTCTTAACTTGGGGAAAGGTCTATTTGAAGTGAGCTGCTAGAGAAAGACTTGATCCTAAGTATGGTTTGCAAGATTGAGTGCTGTAAACAAATGGTTGTTGATTCTAGCTTTCTACCATTGGATTTACACAATAAGCAAATGGTAGAGAGCATTTTTGGCATGGTTCAAGCTACAAAAACCCTAGAACATAGTTAGGTCGACTTAAGCTTGGGAGGACCTTATAAGAATGGTCCCCTCCGATCATAGTTTGTGTCATGGACAAAGGAAACCATCCTGAACCTTAGATTCCATGTGAACCTTGTATCTCATGATTGATTCAGAATTAGGAGAAATTAATGCTTCCATTGCGTCCAGAATGTGCCAAAACCCTAAGATCGACTGTCTACTTGCCTGATTCAGATATCCAGAGCCCATGTTTCGAATTGATGACATCATCGATGACATCATCAATTCGTAACCGCCTTTCATGAACCGCCCTTGAAAACCTATATAAGGAGGGGTTGGCCACATTCATAATCAGTCTTGCCAATACCAGTCTTGGGAGCTCAAGGAGTCGTGACTGCCAAGTAAGTACTCTTCAAGTTCCAGTTCTAGTTCTTGTCTTGTTCCTTGTTCTAGTCTAGTTCTTGGACATCCTATCTTGTCCCCTTGTAATCTTGTAGTACGAGATCCTGTCGAGTTCTTTCGTGTATCCAGTTCATCTCCCAGAAGGGAGTTCTTGTATTCCAGATATCTTGTCTCATACTTACGATCCCAGGTTGTGGGATCTCCTGTATCATCTCTAGTCCAGTTTTCCATACCTATCGGTCCCGGGTTGTGGGACATCTTGTATCAGTCACGTATTCTTGTATCATTTCCCCTTCGTGGGTGTACTTGTAATCAGAAGTGTATTTCGGAAATCTTGCCTATTGTAGTCAGAGAGCACAATCTAGTGCTCCCCTGACATTTTGGCAAGACTAGCTTCAATCCAAGACCAGTCATCATGGAGAATGCTTATGAACAGATTGTAGCAACACTTCAGAGTCTCCAACAACAAGTCGAAGACCTAACTCATCGACAGACACAAATCGAGATGGGACATCCAGGGCATGTAGGTGCACTCCTCCAAGAATTACAAGAACGAATCGGGAGTCTTCAGACAAATCAAGGAAGTATGCAAGTAAATCAACGACTTAGTACATCCTTCATGAGGGAACCGAAGATCTGCATGCCAGAAAAGTTCGATGGTGATCGCACAAAGTTCCGGGGATTCTTGCAACAAGTCAAATTATACATTTGTATGCAGCTTGATAGATACCCTGATGATATATCCAAGGTCGGTTTTGTTGGAACCTTGCTCTACGGTCAAGCATTATCATGGTTCGCCCCAATCCTGGAGAAGGATCTGGCCGTACTTCATGACTATGAGGGGTTTCTTAGAGAGCTCATCGCTACATTTGGAGATATAGACACGAGTCAAGTGGCAGAAACAAAACTTCGGAAGCTACCTCAAGGTAATCGCCCTGCCTCTACCTATGCATCAGAATTTAGACAGTTGATATGTGACCTCACTTGGCATGAAGATTATTTCATAAGCCAATTTAGATGGGGCTTAAGGGATGATGTGAAGGACCTTCTACTCACGATGCCAGAGGTGAAGACATTGAATGAATACATCAACCAAGCCATTCAATGTGATAACCGCCTTTTTGAAAGGAAACAAGAAAAACAAGTAGAAGGAAGACCTCGCCAATGGAAACCTTTCCAGCCTACTCCTAGAGATGAGCCTATGCCCGAACCTATGCAGATAGATGTAACTAGGTTCCAACCTCTAACACCACAAGAGAAAGAAAGGAGGAGGGATAACAAATTATGTCTATATTGTGGAAACCCTGGCCATATTGCAGTTAATTGTCCCAACAAGAAAACGAAATCCAAAGTCGCAGCCACCCTTGTAGAGCAGGGAAACGAGTAAGTCCAGTTGTAAAAGAGACCATACAGCCGGACCATGATATAAGAAAGGGTCTCATAATTCCATCCACACCCGTAGAAACATGTCTTGCCCCTGTCAAGTTAATCATGTCTAAGAAGACCCTTTCCCTTATAGCTCTAGTAGATTCAGGAGCGTCCTCATGTTTCATTGATGGAGGACTCGTTAAGAAACATGGAATTCCAGTACTTCGGAAGAACAGACTAGTAGTAGCTGAAGTAGTAGATGGACGACCTCTAGCTTCGGGGAATATAACCATGGAAACCATACCACTAAGAGTACATCTTGGTGACCATGATTCCCACATATGTTTCAATGTAATATCCAGTCCAGTAAATATGGTTATCATCGGAATGCCGTGGTTAAAGAAACATAATCCAGAAATTAATTGGGAGAATAATAAACTTACCGCTCGAGATATCCAAAAGAACCCAACATATGTCGGAGCCAAAGCCTTCATACATGCAGTACGAAAGGAACCGACATATATGATCTATGCCATACCAGCTCAAGAATCTAAGAAAGATGATCCAGTGCAGCTACCCAATCAGTACAAAGGCTTTGAAGATGTTTTTGAAAAGAAGAATGCAGACATCCTTCCAGAGCATAGACCCTATGATTGTGCCATAGAACTTCAAGAGGGAGCACAACCGCCCTTTGGACCAATCTACATACTATCCTCAGAGGAAGTTACAGAACTACGCAAGAACATTGATGAGAATCTAGCAAAGGGGTTTATCAAACACTCAAAGTCTCCAGCAGGAGCTCCTATCTTATTTGTAAAGAAGAAGGATGGGACTCCGGATGTGTGTAGACTATCGTGGATTGAATAAAGTCACTATAAAGAACAGATACCCTCTACCACTCATATCCGAGCTCTTGGAACGCCTTGGAAAAGCAAAATTCTTCACGAAGATTGACCTTCGAGGAGCTTACAACCTTGTCAGGATCAGAGAAGGAGATGAATGGAAGACAGCATTTCGGACAAGGTACGACCATTTTGAATATGTAGTTATGCCATTTGGTCTCACAAATGCTCCAGCTGTCTTCCAACATATGATGAATGATATCTTCCGAGAATATTTAGATGATTTTGTTGTAATATACCTTGACGATATCTTGATATTTTCCAAAAATCTAGAAGATCATGAATGCCATGTAAAGATAGTCTTAGAGAAACTAAGAGAAAAAGGATTATACGCGAAATTGGAGAAGTGCTCTTTCCATAAGACAGAAGTGGAATTTTTAGGGTACATTGTATCAGATAAAGGAATAGTAGATGCGTTTGATACCTGGCGTCATCACCTAGAAGGAGCAGCTCATAAAGTCATTGTGTATTCAGATCACAAGAACCTAGAATATTTTATGACCACCCGGGTTCTCAATAGAAGGCAATCTCGATGGAGTAACTTTTTATCCAGATTTGACTTTGTCATCACATACCGTCCAGGACGTCATCAATGTCAGTCAGATGCCCTGTCCAGAAGATCTTACCTTGCACCAAAGAAGGGTGAAGAGGCCTTTGATCAACAAGAGTGTATTACTCAAGCTTGAGCATCTCCAGTTAGCAGCTATCTCTTCAAGCCATCATGAAGATTCAGCCTTGAATAAGTTGATCCGTGAGAATCTACCACAGGATGAATTGTTTTGTAACGTTAAGCAGAAAGCTCAAGAAGGAAAATTCCAAGAAGTAAACGAATTTCAGGAAAAAGATGGGGTACTACTCTATAAGAACCTATTATATGTCCCTCCAGGAAAACCCAGGATCCAAGTACTTCAACAACGCCATGACAACCTTGCAGCAGGACATTTTGGAGTGAATAAAACAATAGAACTCATATCAAGGGACTTTTGGTGGCCTCAGATGTGGAAGGAAGTCAAAGAATACATTCGAACATGTGATACTTGCAATAGATCTAAGATACCCCGACATAAACCTCATGGCCTCTTGCAACCTCTACCTATTCTAGAAAGGCCATGGGCTACATTGTCTATGGATTTCATCATAGATCTACCAAAGTCAGATAAGTATGATGCCATTCTTGTTATTGTGGATAGATTTACAAAGATGGCACACTTCATTCCAACTACCAAGGCAATCACAGGCGCAGCCACTCCTAGACTTTTTCTCAGGTATATATTTAGGCTTTATGGATTGCCTGATGACATTGTCAGTGATCGAGGTCCACAGTTCATATCCAGCTTTTGGAACAGTCTTTGCAAGCTCCTTGGTGTTCAAGTTAAACTATCCACAACAAATCATCCACAGACTGATGGACAAACAGAACGGGTGAATCAAGTCTTGGAGCAATATCTCCGTTGCACTAGCAACTATCATCAAAATGATTGGTTTGAGCTTTTACCCTTTGCAGAGTTTGCTTATAACAATAGTGTTCATGCATCTACCAAGCATACTCCCTTCTTTGCAAATTATGGACAACATCCAAGAATGGATATACAACTCTCTAATCATGTAAAGAACCCAGCTGCTAGAGACAAGGCCCAGTACCTGATGGACATTCACAAAGAACTCAAGGAAGAGATCCATAAAGCTCAAGAACAATATAAGTACTATGCAGATCAACATCGTGTCCAAAATCCATTGTATCAAATTGGGGATAAAGTATGGTTACTCAGAAACAATTTGCAAACCTGAAGACCTTGTGCAAAGTTAGATCATCAAAGATTTGGTCCACTTACCATCTTGGTCAAGATTAATCCAGTCACCTTCAAGCTCCAGCTACCAAGTACTATGAGAATACATCCAGTTTTCCATGTATCCATGTTGGAACCATATCAGATTTCACCCTTGAGGGGGGAGAGACCTAGTCCTTCTCCACCTATCGAGATTGATGATCATGAAGAATTTGAAGTCGAGCATGTCCTAGATTCCAGAATATCCCGAGGAAGATTGGAATACCTTATTCATTGGAAAGGGTATGACATCAGTGATCGTACTTGGGAACCTGCAGAAAACCTTCAGAGAGCACCAATCAAAGTTCAAGAATTCCACAAGAGAAATCCAACGAAGCAAAGACAAGATAACATGACCGCTCCTCGTGGAACTCGTCGCTTGAGGGGGAGGTAATGTCATGGACAAAGGAAACCATCCTGAACCTTAGATTCCATGTGAATCTTGTATCTCATGATTATAAGTGTCCATGGGTGGTTATTGGCAGTTATAAATTGATGCTATCATGGATGATATCAATAATTTAAAATAGAACCTCTAGATGTCAAGATCTAGTAAGTAGACAATTGATCTTAGGGTTTTTACACATTTTGGATGCAATGGAAGCATTAGTTTCTCCATATTTTGAAACCAATCATGAGATATAGAAATTCGCATGGAATCTGAGGTTCATGATGGTTTCCTTTGTGTCCATGACATCACCTTCTCCTCAAGTGATGAATTCGAGGAGGAGCAGTTATGCAATTGTGGGATTTTCTAAGACTTGAATCTTCATAGCTCTTGGTCTTTGTAGAGTTCTTGATATTTGGTATTGGAACATGATGATGATGGATATCTATGATGACATTGGAAAGTGTTTGTAGTATATCTAGGTACAAAATCAAGGGCATGACTCTCATGATGGAAAATACTCCTCTTGTGACTATGATGATGATCCTTTTTATATGGGATGGTGATCCTAGAAGTATTGAAGCCAATTTGTTTCTTCTTCTTAGGAAATTTGAATACTATGTGGTCATGGTCTCCATAATAAAAGCATAATCCTTTGTCTTCTCAATGACTTCTTTCCCTTGGTGAAAGTGTCTCAATATTGATATTATCCAATTGCTTGGGCTATTCATAAGGTAGATCCTTCAAAATTCTAGTAGTATGTTCTGGTGTTTCCAATATCTTTGATAGAGAGATGAGTAAGTGTACCTCCTTCATTGAACATGAACTTTTTGTTGTTCTTTGACTTCTCATGATCTTCATAATGTTTATGCTTCATATCATTTGAAATGATTTGCTAATCTTCAAATATTATTGATTCATATTCTTGATGAACGGTGTCTTAGTTACTCAATGTTGCTAGCCCTTGGACTTGGCTTTCTTTGAGGAAATGATTCTCATATTGAATTGCCTGATTGATAACATCCACCAAGGTATCTGCTTGAGGCATGGATAGCAAGAGATGCTTCACTTTAGGTTTGAGGCCAGTTCGGAACTGATTAACCATGTAGTCTTCTTGATATATAGATCCACAAAATAACATCTTCAAATTTGAGGTGTAGTTCAATACCGATCAATCACCTTGTCGTAATAATCTTTTCAGGTCTTGGACATGTCCCATCAAATCCTTTATGGTAGATTGAATCTCCTTACATAGGGAATCCATGGTGCTTGCTCTTGATGAAGGTAGTCTTGCCAAAATGTCAGGGGAGCACTAGATTGTGCTCTATGACTAGACTAGACAAGATTTTAGAATAATACTTATGATTACAAGATCACCCATATAGGGAAATAATACAAGAATATATAATTGATCCAAGAAGTCCCGCAACCTGGGACTGATAGGTATGTATAACTCAGCTAGACATGATACAAGAGATCACACAACCTGGGACTATAGGTATGAAGCAAGTTATCTAGATTATAAGAACTCCCTTCAGGGAGATGAACTAGATGCAAGGAATAACTGAAAAGGATATCATACCACAACATTTCAATAGGACAAGACATGATGTCCAAGATACAAGACTAGACAAGACTAGAACAAAGGACAAGACTAGAACTCGAACTAGAACCTCGAGAGTAATTGCTTGGCAATCGTGACTCCTTGAGCTCCCAAAACTAGCATTGGTAAGACTGAGGATGTATGTGACCAAGCCTTCCTTCTATAAGTGTTCAAGGGCAGTTACAAATTGATGATGTCAAAAATTCAAAAGAGGACCTCTAGATATCAAAATTCAGCAAGTAGATAGTTGGTCTTAGGGTTTTGTCATGTTCTGGACACAATGGTTATTTCTCCATATTGTGACACAATCGTGAGATATAGAAATTCACATGGAATCTTAGGTTCATGATGGTTTCCTTTGTGTCCATGACATTCTCTATGCCCTCATGCATGACTTCCACCTCCTTTTAGCTAGAGCTTCCATGTATATGAAGTGTTTGCACAAAGTGGACCACCCTTTTGCCCTTGTTTAGGATCATCCTGGTCCCAAGTCCTCCTTTCTTCTCTTCCCTCTTACGAAGTGGACAATTCCATTGTGCATGATTAGGATATAAATGAAACCCACACGAAAGACAAAGGTCTACATGTCGAAAATCTAGTACTTGTATATATCCTAAAACAACACACTAAGGAACTCCAACAAAGAGGTTATGATCCCTTACATGTATACAAAATTTCATTGGGTGGTGCTATTAATGTAGCAACACTAGATGGGGAATCTACCCAATTACATAAGTGGATCTCGAGTTAAAAGATATACTAAACGACCTTGTGGCATCATTGTTAGCACTTTTGGTCCAAGGAAAAGATGATTGTGGAAGCCTTTATTTTGCTCAAACCCCTCGAAATCGGTCCAACTGGATCACCTGGAACCCATAATTACCCCTCGAGGAATTCTTCCTTTGTATATGTACTAGTTCATATGCTTCCCGGCAAACGCACCAAAATGTTGGCACTCTTAGTCCAAGGGAAAGTGCCTACGCTCAATGATATTTTGCCTAATTTTCTTACACTATGTCACTTTGTTTCACAACTATCCTCGTATCTATCCACCTTGAGATTCCCGGCCAACGCACCAAAATGTTGGCACTCTTAGTCCAAGGGAAAGTGCCTACGCTCAATGATATTTTGCCTAATTTTCTTACACTATGTCACTTTGTTTCACAACTATCCTCAAATCTATCCACCTTGAGATTCCCGGCAAACGCACCAAAATGTTGGCACTCTTATGAATTTAAAAGCATAAACAACCGTTGTCGAAAGGATCGTGGAAAGGAGGGTAGAAATAATGCAAAGTGCACATAGAGCATCATCAAAGACATTAAACTCATTTAACAAGCCATTTACAATTAAGTATGAAAAGAGATACTTCTCTCAAGTTACCTCAAGCCCTTGTGAAGTCGAACGTTCCTATGAATATTGCAGAGTGTTCTCTAATGTTGGAAGCCTTACGAGTGTATTAATATCAAAATAGCTTTTGTATTAGTAATATCAACTCGAATTGACACTCGTTAGCCAAAAGCCAAAGCGCTTGAAGAACTAGCAATCAAATGTCTTGTAATGATCACAAAGAGCATAAACTTCAACTTGAGTGAATCGTGTTTCCATATGATCTGTTTTTTCTTTGAATATGATTGCTTCACAAAGCATAACAACAGACTTTCAAATGCAAGTTGAAAATCATTAAATCTTTGTTTTTCCACTTTAGCTATGGTCTCAAATTACATCAAATTAGTCAGGACAAAACAACACAAAAGAAAAAAACCGGAAACATGCTTTATCCATTTCAATATGAACATTTAAAAATGAAAGTCTTCATTCAAAGGAGAGACGTAAAGTTAATCAAGCTCTGTCATCAAGAATGTATCTAAAAGACAATCGCTGCTGTTGCATTCAGAGTCTTCATGCTTTCCACAGTAACCCATTCACAAGTTGACAAAGTTTATATAGTGCATCTTAATTTTAGCTCAAAGATAATTATGTAACAACATCGTAGATTCAAGATCCTTTGCCAAACAACAAAAGAAAAAAAAAAAAAAAAAAAAACCTTTGCAAGACTTCAAAGTCATACAAATCATGTGCTCGGTAAGTTTGCCAAACTCCTCAACGTCAAATGGGCAAAAGAAACTGATATGCTGAAGTTGTCACTGCCAAATTATTATCAAAGGAAAGGGATCATCATGTCTTTGCTCTCTACAATTCATCGCTGTAGATTTGTATTCTATCTCTTAGCAAAATCTTCACAACATCTCCTTTCACAGCAAGATCTTCTGTGACAGCCTCCATGGATTATAATCTTCCACTTCTCCGTAGTGGCTTTACGCTTTCTTCCATGAGGCCTTCAAAGGCACGCAATCATATGCAAAGGAGGAGAGAAAGTGGGTGTCAAATCAAAAGATAGACCTGTATTGAGCTAGATTTAGAGGAGTCAGATGTCTCTATATGTGAGCGAATCATCACCCATCTATGTAAAACATATTCCTGAACTCGTGCCATCCATATTTCCATATTTGCAGACTCTCTTTCTTTGCAACACGTAGTCATCTTCAATTAGTCAACCTGTGATTTGCGCACAGACCTTGTACAAGCGTAGCTAATAAACTTCATAAATCTGGGTAGAAGCTTTATGCATCGGAATTTCTTCGAATATCTCATACAAAAAGCATTGGATTACGGTTGAATAGCACATCATTTAGTCCCATGAAGACTCTCAAGTTCTCCATTCATTGTCTGCAGTTCATTCTCAGGATTGATGCGATCATGCTGAATGTTGAATCTCTGTATTTCATAAGTTCTTTTATGTGTGCCCTGGAACTGCGCATAGGAATGAAATCATTCTTGATGCGATATTGATTATTCAACAGCAGAACTTAATCGGGATTCTTCTGTCCGATTTACTATATATTAACTGTCGCTTTCGTGAATTAGTTTTAAAGTCCTCAATGATCTATACACCTCACCGCCCTGGCAACTCATAGAATCTTTCTCCACAAAAGAATCATGCAAAACTTCTGTGAACTTGTTTCCTCTGAAAGGTGTATGTCCCTGTACATGATCAAGTGCGCGATTGCACTATTTCCTTCGGAATGTACGAAATCTACCGTTTTGAATTCTAGGCTCACTGTAGCAGTTGGCTTATGTGTAATATCCTTGTGTAGAGTCTATGCTCCTCTTCTGCATCATCCCGTTTTTATTTCTCCATATTTTTCCCGAACAGACACCATGGCTGTCCTCTTTACTCTCAATTACATTTGCACAAACGACAACCGCGTGAGGCTTGGTGACTTTGAGTTGTTAGCCACACGAGGATCATTGATCGAGAATATAGAGTATGCACTGTTCAGCCCCGCTTGTCTAGCTTGCTCCCTTGCTCCTCCATCGGCTGCTGTTGAGTCCCTTCTTTTACCCGTCTTCATGTGCACTTCAGAAGCGATAAAATCTCCTCGCTTAATCTCCTCACAAGCTAAGCAGATTACTGCCCATACAGTACGGTTGCCATCAGCAGCTCCTCTCCATTTTTGGCGCAGAGGTCCCGAAGACAAGACCTGTTGCCCCCTTCAGTTGTTTTTCTCCTCTTCGGGACACCTGCACAAAAACCAGAAAAAAAACCCTAAATACAACCCACTTCCTCCTCTCGTCCCGGTCGAAGAAGAACCTTATCTAGAATGTCCCATCCATTTTTTTTTCTGCGGCCTAGCACCACGATGCTTGTTGTGGTCCCCAAATCCATCCATCTCCACAAGTAGTTGATTACAAGTATTTTTCTCTCCTCATT
Organism: Ceratopteris richardii; assembly: GCA_020310875.1. Taxonomy (NCBI): domain Eukaryota; kingdom Viridiplantae; phylum Streptophyta; class Polypodiopsida; order Polypodiales; family Pteridaceae; genus Ceratopteris; species Ceratopteris richardii. Next base: position 167,741,052 of record CM035412.1, read on the forward strand.
TTCACGAGGGAAACCTCTATGGACCCTTAAAGTTGATGTACTCGCCCCCTTTATCATGCAAGAATTATATGTTGTTCCTCCTCTAGGCCCATATTCAACCTCAAATTTCAACCTCTCATAGCTACGACCTTTTGCTTCGCCGGTCGCATTAATTTATCTATGAACACTATAATTGGAGCAGCCTTCCTTGCTTGAGCAAACGATTCCTAACCCTTGAGGGGCCAACACCAACAAGCATCTCCATAAAATCAGCGCCACATATTGCAAGAAATGGTACACCAGCCTCCCCTGCTGATGGTTTCGAAACAAACTTGGATGTCAACAAGCATTCAAGACATGAACAAAAGTGCTAGAATCCGAATGGATCCCCTCAAACTGCATCAAGATGTCATCATGTAGTTTGCAAATATCCCTCGTCAACCATTTGTAACTCTTTAAATTCCTGCAATCAAACATATTTCTTTGCCAAATAAAAACATGTTAGTGCATAAAAACCAACCGTTTCATGAGCTAACATACTCCCCTCTTGTTAATTGCGAAGTCGTCCTCGACGAGCCGATTAGCACCTGCAAATCCTGCAACCCACATCGTCATCCAAACATTTCCATAAGTTAAATTCCCTGTATCATCCTTCTCCTAACGAGGTACCTGCAATCATACACTCAAAGTCTATTAGTATCAAAATCAATCACATTACTTACCAACCTCGTATACTTTCTTGTATCTTCATCTCTTGTGTCTTTTGCATCTGCAAACTCATCAAAAGCATTAGACCACTTTTCATCAAAACACAAATGTACATCAGAACAACAGGAACCAACACATCATGAATCAGCATCACACATGCATGTTTGACATCCTCTTTGCACACACCATGTACTCATGCAAGCAGAAAGCATCTCCACATCTCTTCTCAACACTCTTCTTAACTATTTGTTCAAGACGTCACGAATCTTTATTCCACATATCAACACGCTTTCTACACACACCCTCAAAAACCATTTCCGAGTTTCGTTTTTGATACTTTTCCCGGTCACACGATCGTTTTGCTGATTCCTTTTTCTCATTTCTAACCGAGTTCTCTTGCCAATTTCCCATTTCCTTCCCACCTAGGGTTTCCACTACCCGCTTTTCTTCTTGTCTATCTCTCGTTTTTTCTTGCTCATTGACTAGATCCTATGCAAAGTCACCACCACAGCTCTTGAATTGATGGACACGCGGCAAAAAATGACTCAAGTCTAACACGAGCTCACTCCGACAAGATCACTCATCGTCGACATGCTTCAGGACATTGCAAGTAGTTGCACAACCTAAGAACCAAAATGGGCACCTCTCAAGAATTCGAAGACAAACACGGTAACTAGCACGCTTGTGTCTCTCAAGTCCAAGTCTTCCACAAACATTTCGTAGCCAAAACCCTAGCCGAGCTTAAGCTTCGATTCGATATGCCTCATCAGGAGTCCACACATAACCCGAATCCCCACAAGACATATACACATATTCCCATCCGAGCATCATGCTCTCTCGCCTCTCTTATGTCCCCCCTCGAGCGAGGAATTTGTCTCATTCATTTTTTTTTTTTCACATTTTTCTCTTCCTTTTTTTCATCATTTTTCCACACATTTACTCACACTTGCCGGCCTATGCCGAAGCTGGATGCGACTCGTGGACTCGACCACCCGATCGAGTTTGTTCCACCCATCTACCAACCCAACGCAGCGCGCGACACACAGACGGCTAGCCCTATGCAAAACCGACGTCGGTTCGTGGCTTTGACCACCCGGCCAAAGTGGGTCCACCCACCTATCCGCCCACATAGGCGCGTAGCCACACGCACACATACATAAACATATATATTTTTTCCTTTTTTTTTCATTCCCGCATCTCGAGAGTTAGGAGACAAAAGAAAAGACTTTTTCCCAACCCAACCAATCATGACACACACACAAATATCCTCCCCTGTGGACATCCCGATGAGACACATCTCCTCTCTGCCGCTACTCAAGCCAAAATCCGACCACTAATGCCATGGTTAACCCGTCCTCGCAAAACCCACACATACTAACCGCCTCGTCGACCTGAAACCTCAAAAAGTGTCACTTCAGTCCTAAGCATACAACAGACTTGGTCCGCCCGTCCTCACATCTCAGACTCGCAATCCGCAAGGCAAACCCTAGTCAGACTACAACCGTCCTCACCCACATCCATCGCCTCGTCTATTTCTTTTCATCTCCAACCTCTGCCTCGGAGCTTCTACCTGACCCAACAAATGACCTGAAAAATTACCATTGCTCGTTGTGCTCCTCAATGATTCAAGCCTCGCCGCTAAGTCCCTTAATCCTTGTTTGTTGTGCTCAATATCATTCTAATATTGGAACAGGTCACAGTCGATACCTCGGAACCGATTCCATATTTGCTCCATCTCTTTATCCTCTCTCACCCTTTTTGCAGATCCGAGGGGAATATCTTCCCTCTTCTCAACTCGAACAGTCAACTTCTCGACTTCCTCTCTAATCGATCTTTCCTCCCAAATCCTACTCATATTTTCTTCATTTAGATCATCTAGCTTCTTCAACAATTCATTCTTGGTTCTTTCTAACTCTGTTCCGAATGCATCCAACCTATCCAACATGGCTTTCAGGTCTTCCTCCATTTTTCCTACTTTTGGGTCCTCTACTTGTCCTTGCATCACATCGTCTTTCCGATTCATCCACCTACCAAGCTTGCTACTCAGCTTTGCATTCTCTTTTTCCACCCGTCCAACTTTCTCATCGCTCTCTGCTTGGGCATTTTTCATTCTTTCTAGCTCTAGGTGGAACTCCTCACATGCCTTACCCGCTTGGTCACTGTATCGATGGATTATGCTTTGTACCTTCTCGATTTCATGCTCCATTCCTTCGACTCTCCTCATCAGGTCATTCTCGTCTCTTGAGGGCTCTTCTTCGATCGCAACTTCAAAGCAATTGGCTACCATCAAGCCGGATTTGAAGTCCAAGACCACGTTTTCACTCTCACGTCTCACAAGATCTTGCCTTCAGCTTTTGTTTACTCTTTTCCACTCCTTGTTTTCGCTTTTCAACACTTGTACTTGCTTTTCCCAAGTTTCTAGGACCTCGGCCATTTTCTCTTGATTTTCCTCTAATTTTGCTATTTTCATCCTCTCGTTATCTCGCTCCACATGCAACCAATTGACTTGACATTCCAAGCTCTTCACAAGTTCTACCAAGTCTCGATCCGAAGATCCAGTGTCCTTGCTCTCACTTGCTCTTGGGGTCTTTGCCGACGAAGTAACTCTGCTCTTGTCAACTTCCACATACAAAGAGGATAAGCACCTATCTGGTTCATTCGTTGCGACCTTTCTCACATTCACTTCTTTTGAGCTACACATGTGCTCACATAACCGCTTTTTTCCACAGTCCTCACATGTGGGGACAAAATCCAACGGGGTGCATACACGAGGGCAATATTTGGCTATATGCCCAATCTGCTCGCAACACCAGCATCTCACATAATTTGATATCGGGCCAAATCGCCACCCTCGGTTCACATCATGTCTCATGGTCGGACCAGAATATATGCATCTCCTATTTCGTCCAGAATTCATTTGCCTCATGTTGGTCTTCTCAAAACCACATGCTTGCCTTTGTTGAGCCATTTCTTTAATGAAGATCAAAGAAGATTTGGGATCGACTTGGCTGTGCCACACGATTGGGGCACCAAGCGAACTCGTAGCACTCTCTATGAGATGTGCTAAGCCAATTCCCGGCAGACGCACCAAAATGTTAGCACTTTTGGTCCAAGGAAAAGATGATTGTGGAAGCCTTTATTTTGCTCAAACCCCTCGGAATCGGTCCAACTGGATCACCTGGAACCCATAATTACCCCTCGAGGAATCCTTCCTTTGTATATGTACTAGTTCATATGCTTCCCGGCAAACGCACCAAAATGTTGGCACTCTTAGTCCAAGGGAAAGTGCCTACGCTCAATGATATTCTGCCTAATTTTCTTACACTATGTCACTTTGTTTCACAACTATCCTCGTATCTATCCACCTTGAGATTCCCGGCCAACGCACCAAAATGTTGGCACTCTTAGTCCAAGGGAAAGTGCCTACGCTCAATGATATTTTGCCTAATTTTCTTACACTATGTCACTTTGTTTCACAACTATCCTCAAATCTATCCACCTTGAGATTCCCGGCAAACGCACCAAAATGTTGGCACTCTTATGAATTTAAAAGCATAAACAACCGTTGTCGAAAGGATCGTGGAAAGGAGGGTAGAAATAATGCAAAGTGCACATAGAGCATCATCAAAGACATTAAACTCATTTAACAAGCCATTTACAGTTAAGTATGAAAAGAGATACTTCTCTCAAGTTACCTCAAGCCCTTGTGAAGTCGAACGTTCCTATGAATATTGTAGAGTGTTCTCTAATGTTGGAAGCCTTACGAGTGTATTAATATCAAAATAGCTTTTGTATTAGTAATATCAACTCGAATTGACACTCGTTAGCCAAAAGCCAAAGCGCTTGAAGAACTAGCAATCAAATGTCTTGTAATGATCACAAAGAGCATAAACTTCAACTTGAGTGAATCGTGTTTCCATATGATCTGTTTTTTCTTTGAATATGATTGCTTCACAAAGCATAACAACAGACTTTCAAATGCAAGTTGAAAATCATTAAATCTTTGTTTTTCCACTTTAGCTATGGTCTCAAATTACATCAAATTAGTTAGGACAAAACAACACAAAAGAAAAAAACCGGAAACATGCTTTATCCATTTCAATATGAACATTTAAAAATGAAAGTCTTCATTCAAAGGAGAGACGTAAAGTTAATCAAGCTCTGTCATCAAGAATGTATCTAAAAGACAATTGCTGCTGTTGCATTCAGAGTCTTCATGCTTTCCACAGTAACCCATTCACAAGTTGACAAAGTTTATATAGTGCATCTTAATTTTAGCTCAAAGATAATTATGTAACAACATCGTAGATTCAAGATCCTTTGCCACACAACAAAAGGAAAAAAAAAAAAAAAAAAAAAACCTTTGCAAGACTTCAAAGTCATACCAATCATGTGCTCGGTAAGTTTGCCAAACTCCTCAACGTCAAATGGGGAAAAGAAATTGATATGCTGAAGTTGTCACTGCCAAATTATTATCAAAGGAAAGGGATCATCATGTCTTTGCTCTCTACAATTCATCGCTGCAGATTTGTATTCTATCTCTCAGCAAAATCTTCACAACATCTCCTTTCACAGCAAGATCTTCTGTGACAGCCTCCATGGATTATAATCTTCCACTTCTCCGTAGTAGCTTTACGCTTTCTTCCATGAGGCCTTCAAAGGCACGCAATCATATGCAAAGGAGGAGAGAAAGTGGGTGTCAAATCAAAAGATAGACCTGTATTGAGCTAGATTCAGAGGAGTCAGATGTCTCTATATGTGAGCGAATCATCACCCATCTATGTAAAACATATTCCTGAACTCGTGCCATCCATATTTCCATATTTGCAGACTCTCTTTCTTTGCAACACGTAGTCATCTTCAATTAGTCAACCTGTGATTTGCGCACAGACCTTGTACAAGCGTAGCTAATAAACTTCATAAATCTGGGCAGAAGCTTTATGCATCGGAATTTCTTCGAATATCTCATACAAAAAGCATTGGATTACGGTTGAATAGCACATCATTTAGTCCCATGAAGACTCTCAAGTTCTCCATTCATTGTCTGCAGTTCATTCTTAGGATTGATGCGATCATGCTGAATGTTGAATCTCTGTATTTCATAAGTTCTTTTATGTGTGCCCTGGAACTGCGCATAGGAATGAAATCATTCTTGATGCGATATTGATTATTCAACAGCAGAACTTAATCGGGATTCTTCTGTCCGATTTACTATATATTAACTGTCGCTTTCGTGAATTAGTTTTAAAGTCCTCAATGATCTATACACCTCACCGCCCTGGCAACTCATAGAATCTTTCTCCACAAAAGAATCATGCAAAACTTCTATGAACTTGTTTCCTCTGAAAGGTGTATGTCCCTGTACATGATCAAGTGCGCGATTGCACTATTTCCTTCGGAATGTACGAAATCTACCGTTTTGAATTCTAGGCTCACTGTAGCAGTTGGCTTATGTGTAATATCCTTGTGTAGAGTCTATGCTCCTCTTCTGCATCATCCCGTTTTTATTTCTCCATATTTTTCCCGAACAGACACCATGGCTGTCCTCTTTACTCTCAATTACATTTGCACAAACGACAACCGTGTGAGGCTTGGTGACTTTGAGTTGTTAGCCACACGAGGATCATTGATCGAGAATATAGAGTATGCACTGTTCAGCCCCGCTTGTCTAGCTTGCTCCCTTGCTCCTCCATCGGCTGTTGTTGAGTCCCTTCTTTTACCCGTCTTCATGTGCACTTCAGAAGCGATAAAATCTCCTCGCTTAATCTCCTCACAAGCTAAGCAGATTACTGCCCATACAGTACGGTTGCCATCAGCAGCTCCTCTCCATTTTTGGCGCAGAGGTCCCGAAGACAAGACCTGTTGCCCCCCTTCAGTTGTTTTTCTCCTCTTCGGGACACCTGCACAAAAACCAGAAAAAAAAACCCTAAAAACAACCCACTTCCTCCTCTCGTCCCGGTCGAAGAAGAACCTTATCTAGAATGTCCCATCCATTTTTTTTTCTGCGGCCTAGCACCACGATGCTTGTTGTGGTCCCCAAATCCATCCATCTCCACAAGTAGTTGATTACAAGTATTTTTCTCTCCTCATTTTCACGAGGGAAACCTCTATGGACCCTTAAAGTTGATGTACTCGCCCCCTTTATCATGCAAGAATTATATGTTGTTCCTCCTCTAGGCCCATATTCAACCTCAAATTTCAACCTCTCATAGCTACGACCTTTTGCTTCGCCGGTCGCATTAATTTATCTATGAACACTATAATTGGAGCAGCCTTCCTTGCTTGAGCAAACGATTCCTAACCCTTGAGGGGCCAACACCAACAAGCATCTCCATAAAATCAGCGCCACATATTGCAAGAAATGGTACACCAGCCTCCCCTGCTGATGGTTTCGAAACAAACTTGGATGTCAACAAGCATTCAAGACATGAACAAAAGTGCTAGAATCCGAATGGATCCCCTCAAACTGCATCAAGATGTCATCATGTAGTTTGCAAATATCCCTCGTCAACCATTTGTAACTCTTTAAATTCCTGCAATCAAACATATTTCTTTGCCAAATAAAAACATGTTAGTGCATAAAAACCAACCGTTTCATGAGCTAACAATCATCTTAGTGTTTTGTTTATAACTTGAACTAGAAAGCTCGAATTGAGGTGAAAGTAATTTATTTTAGCTTGAAAGAATCTCTATAACTTATCAAAAGAGAAAAAAAGTTGAATTGGAGTTTAAATGTGTTGAAAATTCAAAAAACATATACAATATACCATGTCATCAAATCCATCATGTAGTAGCTTAGTGTTTTCCTTACAAGTTGAGTTCGAAAGCTCAGATTGAGGTGATTCAAAATGCTTTATGTAAGTTGAAAAATGTGTACAGTAGAAGTTATGGAGCACTTCAAGAGCCTATAAAAAGACTTCAAATCACTTGTACCTTACATGGAAGCAATATAAATACACTTTTGGCCATCATTGGCTTTGTCCTTCATTTTTTTGCATTATCTTCTTCAATAATAGTAAGTTTGCAAAGGCCACTGCTCTCTCTACATAGCTCCAAATTGGATGGATCAGCACTCATTGGAACGATATTAGTGTCTAGTGTATGTGTATAAATTTTCAAAGCATTTATTTTTGTAGATTTGGGAGAAATTTAGTTGTTCAGTCTCAGGGTCTATCTCTGTGCATTCCTGAAAAATAGGAGGTACCACTGTTGAGTGTATGATTCATTCCAAAAGCATATTTTTCTTATTTCTTGTACTCTTGTGCATTCTATACACTCAACCCTATGTGTATCATTCTGAAAGGATTTTTTTTCTAATTGTAATCATGTTGGTTGCTATGAGCATTTGAAGTCGATTGTCTGATCCAAAGATAGTAAGATTTTTGAGCTAGTCAATGTGCAAACATATCTATTTTGTATCAGCTCTTTCTCCTTGATGCTCCATCGTATATAGTGCATTATATTGCACTTAACACATGCCTATAAAGTGTAATTGAGTCTCCATAAGCTCAAGGGCTGGTCTTGTGCCGGTTGGCTGGACCAAACTTCATCACTTCGCAACTCACTTTTCTACCTCCTACAAGCTTCTCCAAGTTCTTTCAATTCTACCTTACCATACACTAAAAATTTTTTATGTTCCCTTTCTATCTATCACTCATCTCGTTTTGAGTATTTAGGTGTGTATGATAAGCTGCATTAGTTGGAAGATCCTGTAAACTTGTGATTACTGTTATTGAGGCCCACCCCACTTCCAGCACTACTACTCCTCAAGCTCTAGGACTCCTTGGCTTGAACAAAATGGAGTCTATTCTACCAAAAATAGGGTTTACAATGAAGTTTAGTGATAGGAATCACTTTTGTTGTATATTTGAATTGGAAAAAATGATTGGCCTACTCGCCAAATCTTCATTGACTTCCTTATCTGCTTGGACCTCCTTGACCTTATCATTGACTTTGCTTTCTCTAGCTTCCTTGCCTCATGCTTCCTTGGTGCGTTTATCCTTCTTGACCTCTAGCATCCCCCCTCTCTGGCATCTATTGCCCCTCACAAACCCTTGTTGTGGGTGATGTTCGGTATAATACTAGATGACTTGAGCGGCTAGTTCATGCTCCTTGAGTCGGAGTCTGTGTGCTAAGTGGATCTTTAAATGATCCCAATCCACTGGGCCTAGAACTTCCTAATGTGGCATACACAATTTTTCTACATGGAGGGCTTGTTCTATCGCAAAATGATGTAATAAATAGGTGGGTTGTGCTAGGAATATCTCGGAGTAGTATTCCCAATAGCCCATGGAGAACATCTCCTCAAACGTTTGCTTCTTGATGCTCACGTGGCAAGCATAGATAGTATTCATTGATGGTGTTTTGCTCATATCATAAACCAAATCGCAATTACCTTCTTTCAAAATTGGTTCCAAAATATACGGAGCCTTGAAAATGTAGAATGTTTTAAAGACAAGAGTCATGAGGTCTTTGCAGCAACATCAGGTATGTTCTTCAATCAGGGGGCCAATGGCGAATAGTCGATACCATGTAAGCTATTGTGGGTGGCCCTTAGAAAATATGAGTAATCCAACTAGTATGAGCATCCAGGGCTATTTCTTACATTTACTGAAAATGTGGGTCATGGGGATCTACAATGCACTAGAGCATAACATGGATTATATTTTATGTGTAGTGGTGCACTGGACCAAGTTTGCATCATTTTTGGATAGGTTTCCAATGATTTTGTGCACCAATTGGGTTGGAAAATTGTGCCCTATTTAGCCCACTATGAGAGATCATTTGGTTGCAACTGGGTGGTGAATGTTGGCTCTTCTCCTACCACTCTCTTTACTTAACCATTGTAATTGGCCAAAAGCACAAAGTAAGGCATATATTGTAGTTCAAAATTTGTGATCAAGTGTCTCTAGGATAGGTTATGAAAATATTATGACTTGAGAATCGTTTCTTCCAAGTTAGACATTGACTTTATCAAAATTGTCACTCGGTGGCCGTGAGTATGTCCAATTTCTTTGACTTATTAAGCCACTAAGGGATGTGTGATTCACATGTCTCTTGGCCTTCCTCAGTGACGTGATTGTCTAGGACAAGTTGAGGTTCATATGCATCTTCAAATCTTTCTTCTACTAGAATTTCCACTAGCTCTTCATGTTCAGGCACCTCTTCGGAAGATAGTGGCTGTTCATACTCTAATAGCTTTTTTTGCAGCTCTTGTATCTATTTATGCGGTGCTTCGATCTTGTGTGGAGTGACACTAATTAGGATGGCCTCAAGCACTTGTGTGTTGGTAGATGGGTGTTGACTCCATAACTAGTTGAGCTCGTCTTGTAATTGATCATATGAATCGAGGAAATTCACATGTTCTTCTAAGAGAATGTGGATGGTCTCTGTTGGTACTACTTTTGAGGGATTGATGGCTATTCCAAGTGTACTTTCCATGGCTTCCTCTAGATTGTCTTGATTTTTTTGATGGAGAACTTTATTTTCCTCCATCACTACTCCCATATGTCTCTTGAGGAGGGCCACGTTTCTTTGAAGCTTGGCATTTTTCTCCATCTGTCCATGCAACATGATTTCCATATTCTTTATGACATCTTGATCAACATTTTGCATCTTGGAGTCAAGATCCTAGTGGGCCTATTCTAAAGTGTCATATTTGTCCTGTAACTCCTTGTTGTTGGCCTCTAAATCGGTTATGCATTCTTGTAAGCATGTAGTCTCAGTATTAATATGTGCATTTCTTGCTTCCAAATTTTGGTGCTCTTGTCTTAATCAAGTGGCACATGGAATCATTGTGTTTAATGCATTATCTATGTTGATTGATGCTATATTTAGAATTGAAAATGGAAGGGGAAGGGAAACAAGAAGGGAAATAGTGTATGTCGTGCCTAAGGGGGTTGGGAGTGCTAATGATGGGGGTGGAGGGGAATGGGAGAAGGTGGAAGTGAATGGGGTGGGGAGGTTTTGTGGATGGTGATATGTCAATGGCATCAAACATAGTTGTGTGTGATGGTGCTACCATGAATATTAGTATAGTAGGTGCGGTGCTCATTGTGCCAATGAATAGTGAAGATGTTACAATGGATTAGGACCCACTAAAGAAGAAGCGGGAATTCAAGGCGAGAATTCGAGGCATGGCTTCAAGAAAAGTAGCCCATGGTGCTGGTAGGGTAGTTGAAGGTGTTCGAGATTGATATGTGGATGAATAGTTTATTGAGGTGGAATCTATTGGGTAGGGTTGTGTTGTAGGGATTTCTAATAGGGTGGCAGTTGGGGTTGGGTAACCTTGAGCAAGCTATTTGAATGGGTGGCTGAGGACAGGTTCAAGTGGGGCTAAGGAGGTAGTGTACAATGGGGTGGTGATGGAAGAGATTGAGTCTGCATGAGAGATAGGGGCATGAAAACTAAAGGAAGGTTTAGAGGTTATTACTTTGCTAGTGCCTATGATTACCTCAGTATGCGGTGGTGAATGGCATGGTGTATGGAAAATTGGCCCCTCTACTTGGGTGGTTTCAGTGACCATGGTTATAGTTTATGCTTCTTGGGTTCTAGGTGGGGATGGAGGGTGTGGAGGTGAAATAGGCAAAGTTTGGAAAAACATTTATGTTGTAAAATGAATAGTTGTTGTCGATGTTACTTCTTGAGTAGTGGAAGCCTTGAACTGTGAGATGGGAATGTGAATGTTCTTTCTTGGTCTCGGCTTGGTGTCAGTTCACCTTTGGTCATATTGAGCTAGTGATCTCTACATCATGGTATGGATGGCTTGCAACAAGCCTAGCCTTATACCTAATATTCCATCATGCTTAAGCTTCAACTTATATACCCACTTAGTGCCAATGGCCTTCTTGCTAGGAGGCAAGTCACATGAAGACCAAGTACCATTTTTCATAATAGCATCATATTTTGATTGCATAACAACCAATTTTCAGAATTTTGTGCTTCATCAAATGAAACAGACTCACTCTCATCATAAAGACTAGAGGAAGCCATAGCATAGCAAACTGATGCAAGCACTATGAAGCCCGAGCCAGTAAGATATAATAGACATGCATTTAATTTGCTATCTGGTAAAGTATGCACTAGCCATTTAGGCATAGTTTTTACCTCTTGTATATGAGCTCTCTCCTCAATAAGTGCATCATGTAAATTGGCATAAAAAATGGAATGATCTACATCATCATGTGAAACTTGTAAAGGTTGAGAAATTGCCTCATTTGGACCTTCACTAGATTGCGTAGATACAAAAAGAGGCACTAAAGTACCATACATATCCTTTGAGCTAACAGATGTGTCCTTATTACATGAAAGTAATGGCTGAATAGCATCTTCCACAAAAACAACATCACGATTAACCAAAATGCATTTAGTCTATGGATGATACAGATGATAGCCTTTGCTTTCAAAATTGTACCAAAAAAAATACACTCCATTGCTTTATAATCCAATTTCCTGCATATTTGTTCGGGCACTAATGCATATGCCAGACAACCAAAGACACATAGATGAGCAATTGATGGCTTGCAACCATGCCAAGCCTCATATGGACTGATAGAGTGCAACGATTTAGTGGGATACCTATTAATTAGATATGTTGCACACATAACAACCTCAAGCCAGAAACTATGTGGTAAAGCCTAACTTTTAACCATACACCTCACCATCTCCATGAGGAACTTGTTCTTGCTTTCAAAAACTCCATTTTGTTGAGGTGTATATGGCACTGTACACTAATGTTTTATCCCATATTCAACCAAAAATGCATTAAAATCAGAAGACATATATTCTCCCCCTTGATCAGAACGAAGGATGCCCATTTTACGTACTAACAGACTTTCACCCAAAATTAGAAACTATTGGAAGCATATAAAAACTTCAAACTTTGTTTTTAGTGGATATACCCATCCATGCCTGGAAAAATCATCAATGAAAGTCACAAAATAAAGGTAGTTCTCAAAAGAAGGTGTCTGCATAGCATCACAGACGTGAACAAGTTGCAATTTTTGAGTAGTTCGAATTGAACCATTTTTTGGGAAGGAGGAATGCTGCATTTTGCCCAAAATATAGCCTTCACACACATGTTTACTAGGAGTCAAGTTTGGGCAAAGAGGAAACGATTTCAAATTTATGTAGCCATAGTAAGCTAGCAAAATTCAGATGACCAAAGTGTGCATGCCAAAGCTTTGCATCTGACATAGCCTGAGAATCTTGAACTGCACATGTTGAATCATTCATAGATTTTGCATAATCTATGAGCTTATAAAACCCACAACATAAAATGCTAGAAGCAATAGTGACATTGCCTTTGATCGATCATGAACTATACATCTGTCATCAACAAACAACCAAGCTGATCTTGGATAATGTTGAAACTAATAATAGATTTTTCTTGATCCTTGGCATAAATAAAGCATCCAAAAATGTAAAAGAACTACCATCAAAAATATTCAAAATGATCTTACCAACTCCCATGATAGGATAAGAGGAGTTCAAACATGTGGCAATATTCCTTGTAGGGGCATGCTCAAGTGAAGTGAAGAAATTGTGTTGCAAGGTAATATTTTTGGTTGCCCCACTATCAAAGTACCACAGATTTGAGTCTAGTGCAAACATACATTGTGCATGAGAAGATGGTTCATAACTGCAAACAATAGTAAATGCCCATTCTTCATTCTGCACAAGATTTGTAGACTCTAATTTGGGTGTAGAGGCTTTTGCAACAACCATTCTAACCTCTTTTTTCTTTGCTTCTTTTATAGCCAATTTTGGACAACTCTTTATGAAATGATCATTTCCTTTACAATATTTGCAAAACAATTTTTGCTTTTCTATTTTCCTCTCATCTCTATCATCCTTCTTTGATTCTGCACAATTAACATATTTTTTTCTTACTAGTAGATGAGCTTCATTTACATTTGCCCTTCTAATTATCCAGGAAAGCCTGATCTGCAACATGCATAACAGAACTACTCTACCTAGACCGATCTTCCTGCAACAGAACTGAGACTAACTCTTCAAATGTTAGGACATTTGGATTACCTTCCATCATCAATCAAAGAGTAGAAGCAAAACTCTGATATGAATCTGGAAGACCATTCAGGATAGTCTACACAAGTAATGTGGTAGGCAAGACTTCATCAGCAGAAATCAATTGCTCCTTCATGTCTTTGATCTTTGTAAAAAATTATCCATGGAATCTCCTTCATTCATGTGCTCATTCTCCAATTGTTTTTGGAGGTAAGCAAGACTATCCTCATTCCTTGCCTGGTATAAAGTGGTAAATGTATCCCAAGCATCCTTTGTTGTTTTGTAGGAGAGAATGTGAGGAATGGTACATTTGACAAACAAGGCTATCAATGCATGTGCCTGAGCATCTCTACCATCCCAACGAAGTTGCTCTCCAGTAGGTGTAGCAAAAACCCCAGAGTAAATAGGAACCTAAAGAATATCACCATCTTCAACGCCATCTGCATCACCTTCAGTAATTGTATTTGCATGTGTAATAGGATGTTTTTCCACCCCCTGCACAATATTCCATGGTACTTTTGCAAACAATACATGATGCACCATATAATCCCACAATGGGTAATAAGTACCATCCAAACAGCCAACATGCGGAATCCATCACTGCTTTCAACTATGGCCACTACCTAAAATACAGTGATGTAGTAAAATGATTGTATCTCAAAAAGTTGAGCATAACTACCTTGTTGAATTTTGTTAAACCTCTTTGAGGAGCTTATACTAGTGAACCCAAACATGTATATATCTTTGGCACAAAAAGACAAAATTGCATGCACAGGCATTATGATAGTGTGTTCGAAGGCTGAAACGAGCTCAGACTACAATTTTGACACCACATAATGAAGATGTTTTGAACTCCTAATGGCCCTGAGTATGCTCACCAATTTTCATGCCATTCTAGGACTGTGACCAGAGATGTGTCGACAATGCTCTAGATGAAGCAACGACATGGTTGGATACCAAGTTTTAGAGTTTAAGGTCTATGGAAGCACACAAACAACACAAGGAAGAAAACGAAGCTTGGAGCACAATACATAATAATGAATGTATTACCAAGAGAATGTACAAAGATAAGTGACCCATTACGGTTATAGACATATATACAAGTTGGGTGAAAAAGACCTCCTAAGGAGGGAAAAAAGTTCCCCGAGGGTCCTAGTGTGTTCACACACATCACAACATAAATACATCAATAGTCCATAGCCATGCTTCTCCAATTTTTGAGCATGTTGCTTCAATGTATATACCAAGACTAGGTCTCCCGCTTTCAAGCCCTTATCTTTTACATGTGTGTCAAAGTATGCTTTTTGAATTTTCTTTACACCATATACTACTGTAGCTTCTCTCAATCTTATTTCTCCCAATCATTCAAGGCTAATGATCCTAGATGATAGCTCATGACCCATACATTGATGCTCTTGTGTCACCTTCAGTGTGGGTATCAAAAAGTCTAATGGTAGAACAACATTCTGACCAAATACATCTAAAAGGGAGTGGTATCGAGTACCGTTTTATAGGGAACTCGATATGCCCAAACAACATGATGCAGCTCTTTAGGCCAATCAGAACGCTTGTTATTAACTAGCTTAATCAACATATTGCATAGGATCTTATTTGCTCTCATCTTGTCTGTTTGCTTGTGGATGATAGGGGGCAAACTTCTTGTCAATTACCATGAATTCTTGTAACAAGTATTCGATAACCTCATTCAAGAAGTTGGTACCATGATCACTTACCAACTCTATCGGCAATCCATATCCTATGAATATGTTCTCAAATAAAAACTTTGATGTTGTTTGTGCATCATTCTTCTTAGTTTCCTTTACTTCTACCCATTTGTTCAGATAATCCATTGCAATAATGATATACTCAACATGTGAACTCTTGGCTAGGGGATTAATAGGACCAATGAAATCTATTCCCCACTTGGAGAATAAACGTCCTTTCATCATATGTATCAATGTCATCTCATCCTTATGTATCGAATATTGAGTTCATCGACGTATATGAGCATCCATATGAAGGTTAGGCCACCAAAGTCTTGAGAATAGAATTGCTTTGATCACTTGATTAGATCCAAAGTGCCCTCCTACCACACCTTAGTGTGCAGTTTCTAAGATTTTTAGATACTCACTTTCATGGACACATAGTCTTAGGTATCAATCTCATCCACACCTATATAGATTATCTCCACTAACCGTGTAGTCTTAAGCCTCCAGCTCTAGACTCCTTTGCACTAAAGTCATTTCTTGGGGGAATGTTTTGGTACTCAAAAAGTCAACTAAGGGACTACTCCAATGCAATATTAAAGGCACTTGATACAAATTAGCATGCTCCAACGGAGGTGTACTAATACACGTTGGGCAATCCTTACACATCATATAGATGTCTGCTTCCACAATTGAATAGTACACACCTAATGTCCTTCGAGTGTATAGGGTTTGGCGTTTCGAATGGTGTTGCTCCAATGCACCTACATGTGCTAATTGCAACCATTTAGCATATTCTTCTTCCTCCATACAACAAGTTAAAACTCCTTGATCTGTGTTGTTGTATATACTTGCTGCCATTATATGATACTTTTGAGATTTAACCACCTCTTTATCCTTTGTTCTCATTATGGGATTTTTGGGTCCAAAAGTGAGAATAGGCACAATTGTTTTAGCCCAATTGGGTATTTGATACTCCTTTCATGGATTCTCCTGAAGTAAGTCTAGAAAGGTGATGTGCCCTAAGGTGAGACTTGCCTTTCCTTACAACCACTTCAAAATCGTATTTCATTAGTAAGAGGAAACATTGTACTAATATGCATGTGTTATGAGGTTTGCTCACAAGGTAGAGTAATGCCTCGTGATTCGTAAAAAATTTAAAGTTATTTGCAAGAAAATAATATCTAAATTTCTTGATTGCATATACCATGCCTAATCCTTCTCTCTTTATAGTGGTGTAGTTTCTCTCTATTGCATTCAACTGCCTACTTGCATAAGCAATTGGGAGATTAATGTTTCCTTCACCCATGGGTTTTCCCAGCACACATCCAATAGCAAAATTGGAAGCATCCACAAACATGGAATGGCTTGGTCCAATCTGGTGTGTTCATAATTGGGGTTGAACATAATCATTGTTTCCTTCCACTCAAAGTTAGTTAGCAATTTGTACAAAGGCTTTGCAATGATAGCACACATGTGGATAAAGCATCGATAATATCCATAGTGTGAAACATTCTATTTTCTTGACACTCTTTGGTCTAGGTAGTTCTGCAATGGCTTTAACCTTATCTTCATCCATTGAAATCCCATTCTTTGACACTATACATTTTAGAATCTTGCCTTTCCTGACCATGAAGACGCACTTCTATGGATTCAAGCATAATTTATATTCTCTACATTTGTCAAAGATGTGTTTAAGTTCAGGGATGTGGGTTTGTCTCATGTTGGATTGAGCACACATATCATCAACATAGACTTCTAGGTTCTTTCGCAAGAATTCCTTAAACATGTGACAAAGAGTTATCCCTTCTTGTAACCCTAGGGGTTTCCCAATATGTCTATCTACCATTTGCAACTTCATTCTCATTGGTCTAAGTGTTTTCTTGTCCCATGGCTTCCATACGAAAGTGGTGGAAATTTCCACTCTTACTCTTGAATCTAAAATCGCTTTGGTTGATAGCCCTGATAAGTAAACAGAAGATAGGTATTTACTTCTTCTCCTTCGCTCATTTCTCCTATTTTATCCAAGGGTATTCTGGTATGGTTTTATGTTATCTTGCCTAAGATTGTGGCTTAGCGATTTCTGACATGTGGGTAGCTATATGCTTCCATAATTCAGGATTAATGTTAAGTAGCTCTTCTAAAGTGAGGTGACACTGCACTTTAGTGTTCTTCACTACTTTTGTGTTCCTGGGTAGAATTGATTCTTGGTTCTTTACCATAACTATGAGGGCTCTAATGTGAATAGACTTGGACTCCCATGGGCTTGTTAAGTGTGGCAATTCCTACAAGGAATTGGATTTACAGTCTAGTCACTCATTGGACTGCCCATCTTCCTACCCTCCATATTTAGAGGGAATGTGATGAGGGAATTCATCTTGAAGATCATCCACCATGTCAATAGGGGGAGGATTCTCTCTCTCCCTATCCCATTTCTCCTCTTCAATTTCTCTCAATAATTCTTGAGAGTAATGATTTAGAGGGGAAGAATTTCAATCATCCATGGAATCAGGAACGTAAGATTCCTTGGGGGGTAATCTTAAGCTTTCATTTCGACTACTTTGAGCCGTTGGTATAGCCAACATCCTAGGTTTAGCTATCAACTGCTATAACCTCTCCAACAATCCTTGAAAGTGTAATTGTGACTTCACTAAGTTAGTGTGATTGAAAAGATAGTTGCATCAACCATAGCCTGAGCTAGTTCCACCATTTTTGTGCAAATCTTGGTCCTCTCGATCTCTAGTTTAGCTCTCAGATAATTCTTATCTAACTCTACCACATTCAGCCCTTCTTGAATTCTGGCCTAGTATGCCTTGAACATCATGTCTAGATCTTCCGGAGTAGGGTCTGCCAGGACTGATCCTGCGCTAGGTTATGGTGGTACAAATGGATGATTTTGATAAGATGAGGGAGGTGGGGTTTGAGGGTGTGTTTGGGATGCAATCTCCATCAATTTCCTTTAGAATTTCTTATAGTTCACTCATCTTTCTCACCCATTTTCTCTTCGTTCTTTCACAGCTATCCTTCCAAGCTCTAGTTCTTTTCCTAGATATGCTCTCTAAATCATTAGCCTCTGAATTATTCTCTTGATCCACACTTTTGGTCTCTTGTAGTGCTTGGGCTCTAGTTACTACTTGAATGGATGTCTTTATGGTCACACTTCTAATGGATACTATGACCAAGCCAATGGCATTGATTGGTGAAAGATTAATACTTGCCTAAATTTAGCTAAATGATCGTAAGGGTCTTCGGTGCCATCAAAATAGTTCTTCATAGACTTTAACAATTGAATAGGTCTCAATATCCTAGAGTGCTCTCTCAATCTCGACAGGGGAAACTCATCCATGCCTCTTTGATGCCTTGGACCTCTTGGTCTCTCCTGTTCCATTCTATCAGTCTCTAACCCTAATCTTTCTCTTCTAGAGGGGTTTGCAAAGCTTAACTCAAGCCTATCTCTGGTTTTCTCTGTGTGATTACCTAGAATATGGGAAGATCCCATTCCATGCTGAATATGGAGCATACAAAATCTCGATGGAGGGCATAAAAATTCACCCTTCCAAGTGTAGGCATGTTTGCCATGTTCCATGACCACAAACATCCTTTCAGACAAGCTATCTAAGTAGATTACCTTCCCTAGGGTATCCTAGTCCTTGAACTCATAAATCATTACTCCTTCTACCTCAGTGGATCTGGCTTGAATCTCTAGAAGGCTTCATCGGTCTCTCTATTCAAGAAAAGCTCTATGCTCTTATTGTCTTGAGGATCCACCCTGGTGTGATTATCCTTGACAAGATTGACTTATCATGAGATTTTCCCGGTCCTTTTTCAAGGTTTTCCTACTTCAAGTCTTCTATTTCCAACTCACCAATGATGATTCCAAATTCATCGATCTTATCACATAAGCTTGTAACCATATACATGGTTCCTTTCTTATCAATATGAGAACCCTCTTTGAATTTGACCACTAGATCTTCAATTTTGAAGGGTTGATCGGGGTTTTAGAGTTGAACCACATATCGCCTTAAGCCATCCTCATAAATGCAAGTACCTAATCGATTGGTGCATATGTATTCTAACAGAATCTTGTACATACCTTGAGGGGTTTGTAAGTAGGAAAGTCCTAAACTTCTTGTAGGCCTTTCCATACTAAAGGACATTTCTGAATCACTCGTCTCTAAGCTCAATACGTATGGATAGTGACTAAGCCATTGAGCCCACGACCTAGTGGTGTGTGTATCGCGGCATTTCCCTCTCTCCCACCATCCCCTCGACCCCTCCAACACCACCGTCCCCTCCTCTTTTCCCCCACCACCCCCGCGGCCCCCACCATCACCTCGACCCCCTCCAACTCCACCAGCCCTCCTGTTTTCCCCCACCACCCCTGCGGCCCCACCCTCACCCCGACCCCCTCCAACCCCACTGTCCCCTCGCGGCCCCCACCATCACCTCGACCCCCTCCAACTCCACCAGCCCTCCTGTTTTCCCCCACCACCCCTGCGGCCCCACCCTCACCCCGACCCCCTCCAACCCCACTATCCCCTCGCGGCCCCCACCATCACCTCGACCCCCTCCAACTCCACCAGCCCTCCTGTTTTCCCCCAC
Organism: Ceratopteris richardii; assembly: GCA_020310875.1. Classification (NCBI taxonomy): domain Eukaryota; kingdom Viridiplantae; phylum Streptophyta; class Polypodiopsida; order Polypodiales; family Pteridaceae; genus Ceratopteris; species Ceratopteris richardii. Next base: position 167,761,073 of record CM035412.1, read on the forward strand.
CACCCCTGTGGCCCCACCCTCACCCCGACCCTCTCCAACTCCACCAGCCCTCCTCTTTTCCACCACCACCCCACAAGCCCTCCACCACTCACTCCACGGCCCTCCACCACACCACCACCACACCACCACCCCACAGCCCTCCACCACTCCACACCACCCCATAGCCCTCCACCACTCCACACCACCACCACCCCACAACCCTCCACCACTCCACACCACCACCACCCCACAAGCCCCCACACCCCTCCACCACTCCACACCACCACCACCCCTCAAGCCTCCACCACTCCACACCACCCCACAGCCCTCCACCACACCACCACCCCACAGCCCTCCACCACTCCACACCACCACCACCCCACAGCCCTCCTCCACACCACCACCACCCCACAGCCCTCCACCACTCCACACCTCCACCACTCACCCCACGGCCCTCCACCACTCCACAGCACCACCACCACCACCCCACAGCCCTCCACCACCCCACAAGCCCCCACAGCCCTCCACCACTCCACACCACCACCACCCCTCAACCCTCCACTACTCCACACCACCCCATAGCCCTCCACCACACCACCACCACCCCACAACCCTCCACCACTCCACACCACCACCACCCACCACCCCACAGCCCTCCACCACTCCACCACCCCATAGCCCTCCACCACTCCACACCACCAGCACCACCCCACAGCCCTCCACCACACCACACCACCACCACCCCACAGCCCTCCACCACTCCACACCACCACCACCCCACAGCCCTCCACCACTCCACACCACCACCACCCCACAACCCTCCACCACTCCACACCACCCCACAGCCCTCCACCACACCACCACCACACCACCACCCCACAGCCCTTCCACACCACCCCACGGCCCTCCACCACTCCACACCACCACCACCCCACAGCCCTCCACCACTCCACACCACCCCACGGCCCTCCACCACACCACCACCCCACAGCCCTCCACCACTCCACACCACTACCACCCCACAGCCCTCCACCACTCCACACCACCCCACAACCCTCCACCACACCACCACCACCCCACATCCCTCCACCACTCCACACCACCCCACAGCCCTCCACCACACCACCACCACCCCACGGCCCTCCACCACTCCACACCACCCCACAGCCCTCCACCACACCACCACCACCACCCCACAACCCTCCACCACACCACCACCACCCCACAGCCCTCCACCACTCCACAACCCCCCCCCCCCCCCACAAACCCCACAAATCCCACATTTTTCCACGACCTTACATAAGGCTCTCATACAGTTTGGATGGGCATTTGGAGGATCATTTCTCAACCAAACCCTATAGTTTTATATATCGTTGGAAAGCTCTCGATGAGTACTTTCCATTGGTGCGATAATAACTTTGAAATCTTGGAGAAATTTTTGACCACACCCCAAAAACCCCCACAACTCCCCATAACTCACCCCTATTCCCACCCAACCAACAAACCCCACAAACCCCACACAATTCCACACCCCTCCACAACCCTCCACAAACCCCATAATCTCTCTCAACTCTCCACAACTCACTTCCTATACCGCCCACTTAATATGAAGGATCAAAAGCTACTACAAAAATTAGGTGAAGGATGTGCTTCTCAGGGTCATTCAAACATCACGGGCGGCACAAAATGAGGATCTCAGCTTGCATTCAAAAGTGAGAGTAAAGGTGTAAGTGGTAAAAAAGAAAGTGGAAAAATGACTATTGCCGCCAACCATTCATGATGACTGCCTATTTTTGAGGATCCAATTCAAATCAAGTGATCTACCCCTCCAATCTTGGGTAATCAACCGACGCGTGATCAGTGGACGTGAGGAATCGGCAAGGACCTCTTGGCCTATTGGAGCCTATAAAAGCAATGGATTTGTGTTGATTGGGGATACATTCAGATACATACATTTACATACGTACGTATAGAGGTCCTCTCCTTGCACTTTGTGGCTTCAAGCCTACTGTAGGAAGTCACTCTGTGGTGTGGATACAAAGCGTGGGCTTCCCAATGGAGGGCTAATAGCACTATAGTGTGAAGAGAGTGGCTTGATTTTGTCATTCCGTGTGAGTCAGTGGTATTTTCGTGCTCCTTCCCTTAGAGCAAGTCTTCATACTTTGTATTGATCAGTGCTAGTATGCATCTAGTTGTGGCCATTGTACGGATTAGAAGAATCCCTTGTATTGATGTTGTTTAGTTCTGGAGTGGCAGGTTATCCCAGAGCATAAACTTTTGAGCATCTCCTTTGCCTATGTTGTAATCATCTGATTTGAACTAAGGAGTGGATGGTCTTCCATTATTGTCATTTTGTCATTAATACTTTCTTGAGTATTCACAACTCTGTGCAATCATTGATATCTGCCTACTCATAGAAGTGTTAAAGGGTATATTTCCCTAAGGAGAACCTCCCTTGAGTAGTTGAAGTACCGGAGTGTTGCTGCATGTTCTTGTTAAAAGTAGATACCCCAGTACCTCCTCTACAGTTTGGCACACCCGGTGGGACCCTTGCATTTCTGTGAGAGGCCCTGAGGATAGTAAATAGTCCTCCTTTTCAATATTTTCACCCTATTGCATTTGCAAGTAGGTACATGACCCATACGCGAGCAGATAAGGAGCCTCTTCGTATACGAAGGAGCCTTAAGAAGTTAGCTATATCTTCAGCTAGTGAACCTACCTCCCCTCTACCATCTTTGAATTTATCTATTGATTTCGGTGCGACACCACTATCAACGGAGAAGCATAGGAGAACATTAGACTTCTCCTCAGATACGTCAGAAGAAACACCAGTGCAAATGGAGGATCTCTCTCATTTACTCTCCAGACTCAATATTAAGTTCCCTACCTTCAAGGGACAAGCTTATGAGGATGCTGATGATCATGTGAGGAGGTTCATCTCCTTATGCCGTGGACGATGTCTGCAGAATAGAGAGGATGCAATGCTGGTACTCTTCCCATCCCCATTGGAAGGCCTTGTTGACAAATGGTACAGTCAATATGCAGATGGCCATTTTGCTACATGGGAGGCTCTGAAGACGGCATTCTCACAGACATTTTGACCTAGTGGCTCCTCAAAAAGAGCTCTAGACCAACTTGAGAATCTAAGGCTAAGATCAGGTGAATCCTTTCATGAACTTCACACTAGAACAAAAGCACTTGTTGCACATCTGCCACATGCTCCAGGTGACTTCTTGGTTAGAAAATGGATAGAAAAAGCTCTGCCCAGGTCATCTCAGCAGAAGTTATGTGAGTCTCTTAGATTGGATGCAACCCTCAATGATTTTGTTGCAGCAACATCACGCATTGAAGAAGCAAGGCAACATTTTGAAGGGAATACACAATCGAATTATGCTGCAGATCTAGACCCTATTGGGCAACTGAGGAAGGAACTGGAGGCATTGAGAATGCAACAAAATCAACAAGAAGAGAAGGTCTTGCCACCACTACGTCGCACTGATGATGAAGTAGCCCAACTTCGCCGTGAGTTAGAAGATTTGCAGACCACTCAGGATATAAAAAGGCAGATTTGGTGTACAATATGTAACAACAATGGACATTCCAATGCTAATTGCCCTAGCAAGGTAAGCTGTCAATTTTGTGGAAAGGATGGTCATGAGGCTAGAGATTGTTTCTACCTCAAGGGTACACAGCAACGAGATAACCCTCAAGCTTTGGATTTGTATTATGCTAGTACTTCAAATGCACCTAATAGGGAGGAGAATCGGCCTACAAAGCCTATATATAATAGGCCATTGATGTGTTATCGATGTGGTGAGTATGGCCATATGCAAAATAGGTGTTCCATTCCAGAAGATACACCTCCTTGTCAACATTGTCCAGAGGCTAAGGATCACTATACCCAAGACTGCCCAAGAAGCCGTCCTGCTCCAATCCACATGATTGCAGTCTCTCCACAAGAAGAAGGTATGACCACTCAATCTTATGTTGTTTCATCTTCTTCAATGCCCATGATGACTAGAGCCAGACAAGCGGCAGCAACCCATAGAGAGGAACAAGAGGGAGTCCAGGATAAAAAAGAGGAAAAGAAGTCTGGGTGGAAGGGCCAAGCAGAAATTGAAGGAGCTTATGAAAGGATGGCTACTTCTCTAAGGGACCAACCAACAAGTATGCAAGAAGACACTCATGAGGTAAACATTGAACAGATCTTGAAAGGTATTCATCACAAGGTTAGTCTGTACAAACTTATAAGGATGGATTCAAAAATAAGAAGTGACTTATTGAAGATTATACACTCTGCTCACTTGATCCAATCACCCAATATAGATGGTTTCATGGTTGATTTTCCCCCTGCACCCTTGGCAGACTACCAAAGCTCAAGATTATCTGTTTGTAAAAAGGATGAAGCTCTCACAGGTGTGATCATAGATGGAGGCTCTGGTATCAATTTGATGCCAGATTTCACAATGAAGAAACTGAATTTGAACCCCACCAAGATGGCACCATTCACAGTTACACTAACAGATCAACATTGGGCTGCGCCTCTTGGCATTATTGAAAAGGTACTGATGATAGTACAGGGTTGCCACTTTGTTCTAGATTTTGTTGTTATTGCACTTCCACAGGAGACTTCTTACCCTTTACTCCTGGGGAGACCTTCGCTGAGGCAAGCAAAAGCTTTGCAAGATTGGGGGAAAAACAAGCTATGGATTTCAACAAGCACCAATAGCCAACTGCAACTACATTTGGAAGAAGGATTTGACTCAGGAAAAACTACTGGCTATACTGTGGACACTCAGGTAATGCCCTCTCTACCCCAAGAAGAAGATACATTATTGAATTGGATGATGGAAAGTGCAGAGTGTTGCACGGTGGAAATCAGTGAAATAGAAGAAGAAGTTACGGATGAAGGAGTTCCAGGAAAAGGCCATGAAGATCACAAGGAGTTGGAGAATGAGAGTTTGCAGGAGAATACAAACTTTGAAGAGGCAAAAAATATAGAAGTACCCGGGATGGAAAGTGATGAGCCGGAGTGTAGAGAAGACCTTCCTTTTTCGGATATACCTCAAGGATGGACTAGGGAACATATTGCAGAATATAAGCTAAATTCCACTCCCGCATACAGTGGAGATGATTTCTCAAACAAGACTAGTCCTGAAACACTGGTTCAAGAAGTAAATCTAGGGGATGAAGAGAACCCTCAAGTAGTCCATTTAGCCTCTTGGCTATGGCATTATCCTCCTTTACTGCAGAAGGTAACTTCTTTACTTTTTGCTTATAAAAATGTCTTCGCATGGTCCTACAAAGATCTAACAGGGATACTAGAGGAGCTTGGATTACACAGAATACCCTTAGTTGAGGGAGCTGCGCCTGCAAACCATAAACATCACCATGAACAAGTTTCAAATTATGTGTAGCTCTAATTGACCCATCTTTTGGGGAGGAAGAGCAATACATTTTACCCAAAATATGACATTGATAGACATGTTTAGAAGGTTCATCAAGTTTGAGCAAGGAGTACACCATTTTAAATTTCTATACGTGAAGGAAACTAGCGAAATTTAGATGATCAAAGCATGCACACCAAAGATTTGCATAAGATGGTATGAGAATTATCAATTGCACATGCTAAATCATTCATAGATTTTGCATAATCTATGAGCTTATACAACCCATGGCATAGAATGCTAGAAGAAATGGTAGACGATTCAACTTGGTATGTGTAGCGTGGAATAGCCTCTACAATTTATACAAGAACATAGACCCAGATTCTAAGTACAAAGTTGTCAAAATTACAGAATATAGAGTAGCACTCTGATTGAGGTGTTCTTTATCTCGTTATGTAGCTAAGAAAAATTCTTGAAGTTTGCTGAAGAGCAAAAATTTAGATTCAAAGGTTATCACCTCTGAAACAACAAAACATAGAGATGCATATTTTCACCAAAAGAACGCTAGTTGCTTTTGGAGTTTCATTTTGGTTTGGCACTTCTTCGAGAGAGATTTTTTGGTGTGCAAGCTCTTATTTTCAGAGCTTCAAGGCATTGTACATGTATGATCACTGTGGTAGCTCCACCATATGAGAGTAGAGCATGATCTTGTCATATGTTTGGCATGTAAGATGACATTGTGGTATATTCTTTTTGAGGTTTATGTCATCATGAGTTCGATCATGGATGTATAGTGGCATTGTGGTCTATATCTTGCTTATGCCATTTGGTTATGGATTTAGTTACCGATTGCACACAATTCTATGAGAGTTGATTGTGAATCTTGATGGGTAATTATATCTTTGTTTTCTTTGCAGGTACATGATCCAGATTGGAGCTTCAGTTACACATTCGTTTGTCACCATTATTAGCATTTGGTCATTGATTGATATGTATTTGCCAGTGTGATTTTTGGCATATGTGGATGGTGATTCCCACATGGTTTATTTGGTTTAGAGTCAATTTTACAGAGGAGATGTTGCCGAAATTTCAACAGCTTTTATGCTAGAAGAGAGCTCTAATAGATCTTGAAGCTTGTGTGATAGCTTTGGATCATTGATTATTTCCATTCACTTGGTCTTGGTCACACATTGTTCGTGACAGGTTGGACCCTCTTGCAAGATTTATTCTTGAGTGGGAGGTGTATTTCCATTATATTGATGTGTATTACCATTAGTTTTTTGGCATATATATTTGCTATTATCTTTGATTGGATCAGTGAAAGGTGGTGACAGGTTACTTATTGTTCTTTTGCTATTGGTTATCTTGTTTGATTGCTCAGTCTATAAGGGATACTCTGTCAAATTTTTTCTAGGATTCTTTCACATCTTTTTGGTGAGTTTGGAGATTTCATGAGAAGTCTTATGCTTATGGTTTCATATGCATGGTAGATGCATGGTTATGTGACAAGTTGTTCACATGGTTTCTTCTCCGGCGAGATATTTATGATGTGAGTTATGCATATGGATATGCATGTGTGACCCTATTGGTGATAGAGTATTGTTTCTAGTTTTTTGTTACATTTCTAGCCTCTTGGATTTCCAGCATGGTGTCATCTTGGTTTGATGGCACTGACTTTTCGAGATGGAAAGCTCAGATGTGGCATACATTGGCTCGTGCAGGGTTACACATGTATGTGCACAAAGATGCACAGAGGCCTTGTGACATGCCCAACCACGTATGGATGGATATGGATGCATTGGCCAACCCCACTATCTGATTACAGCTTGTGATTGTATATATGAGTCTGTTATGTATGAGGAGCCAAGTAGTGCATTATGGCAGAGACTACATGATATGTATGCGAGTCCATTGACTCATGTGAGACACAGATCACATCGACAACTTCGATGTTGGCATTGTGGTCGTGAGGGCCATATTCGACGATGTTGCTTCAGGCGGATGTCACGATGACGTCAGAGACATGCATATGATGTAGGTCAGGTAGTGATTTCAGGAGAGACTATGGCGGTTGATTATGCTAGTGATGGTGATATCACTTTCTCCTATGGTTCATCTTAGGATTCTTCTTGTTCATTGGATAGCACACATATGGCTTGGTTGCTTGATGTATTAGCCACTTTTCATGTTACTCCACACCGCGAGTGGTTTTGTCGATTCTCAGGTGAGAGTCATGGATGTGTGCACATGCCTGATGGTATGACATATGACATTGAAGGTGCAGGAGATGTATGCCTTATGCTACCTAGTGGAACATCACTTATGCTCAGACATGTATGCTATGTGCCTTCATTCCCTATGAGCTTGATTTCAGTTAGCCAGTTACAGGAGAGCAGATGTTATGCATTCCTTGGTGAGCATGATTTTCAATTGCAGTTGGGATAGCTTATGCTTGTCAGAGGCACTAGGATTGGGCACAGGTATCCACTGGAGGTACTTCATGTGAGAGACAGTCTCATCTCAGTGGGAGTTCAGCCTTATGTGTGATGTGAGACTCGTCATGTCTCATTTTGTCTACCTACACATAGGTCTATTGGCATTCATGATGCACATATATGGCACGATTCAGATGCTCAGATGGATGCACATGTAAAGCACGTTTTGGATGCTCACGTTGCTTATGTAGAGCATGGTTTGATTGATCATGTGGATGCTCTTATGGAGCACACTTTGGATGATCAGTTGGATGCATTAGAGCATGATATGGATGCTCATATAGAGCATTATGATGATACCTCAGTTAGAGTATGATCATCACTTTGACCTTGGTGTCGATGTTGTGCAGTTAGCTCATGTGGAGCATGATGATACACTTGGTGTGGTAGAGCAAGATAGCTCTTATGATACACAGTGTATGCCAGAGCATACTAGCTCTCAGGGTGCATAGCTAGACACATCCTTGGTTGAGAGGATGACTGATTTAGATGTTGATGAGTTAGTGATCATGCAGTCATTCTTGGATTCGCTTATGCCAGATGTTGACACAGATATGTCAGGACATGTTGGTCTTGATGATGGTGCTTTGGATGCCTTGGATACAAGCATGGCTGACATGCTTAGGTTAGCCAGGATAGCACATGTTTTGTCAGCATTCGGGATTCTGATGTACGAGTTATTATGCTCGAGACTAGACATTGCAATTGCTATTGGAGCATTTGCACTTGGAGTTGTCAATCGTTCGATGATTGACATAGGCATAGAGCGAGTGGGAGCTTTGCAAGAACTTCATCAGTTCTTGCATCAGTCAAATGTGAGCTCAACTCTTATCGATATGAGTCTAGAGCAGTTTGAGGTGCATGGATACACCTTGTTCGAGGGAATTGGTGTAGGATGATTAGTATGGGTTGAGATCCGCACTCTTCCTATACATTATTTTATAGTCCTACATCATTCGTTGTATATTTTACCACTTATGGTTACATTTACCCTTAAGTGGGAGATTGTTGGGGATGTAAGGATCATGTGACCTTACCCCATATTCATATATATACATTATATATAGAGCATTACCTCAAGAGAGTTCATTATGTGGGTTTCGAGGCTCTCATGCATTTGTGCGCGTCTCTTCTCTCCTCTCTCTTCCTCCATCTCCTCCTTGCTCCTCTTGTTCTGCACACCAAAGCCCTTCAGTAGATGCTCTCCATTTACCTTTGTCCTTCTAACTAGCTAAGAAATCTTGATCTACAACAGACACAATTCACCTATTTTGTCGAGATTGATCTTCCTACAACAAAATAGAGACCAACTCCTCAAAGTTTAAGGCATTTGGATTGAATTTCATCATCAATCAAAGGGTAGAAGATAAACTCTGATAAGAATCTGAAACCATTAAGAACAATTTGCACAAGTGAACTATCTAGCAAGATTTCATCAGAAAAAATCAACTGCTCTTTCAAATCTTTGATCCTTTTCAAAAAAATCTCCTTCATTCATATGCTCACTCTCCAACTGTTTTTGGAGGTAAGCAATAGGAGTTTCATATCTTTCCTAGTATAATGTTGTAAGACTATCCCAAGCATCTTTTGCTGAATTAGAGGACCGAATGTGAGGTATAATGGCATCTTTGACAGATGAAGCTTTCAATGCATGTGCATGTGCATCTTTGCCATCCCAACAAAGTTTCTCTACAGTAGGTGCAACAAGAACTACAACACGGCCAAGAAATTGAAGACCATTTGCTTCACATTCAATCACTATTTTTACAAGTATAATAGGAAGTTTTCTCAACATTGTACACAATATTCCACATATCTTTTGCTACCAATACATGATGCATCATGTATGCCCATAATGGGTAATTAGTGCCATCCAATTTATTATCAAAAAGTAACATACATAATTCATCATTGCTTTTAGCCATGGCCAATGACTAAATACCCTAATGTAGAAAATTGACTGTATCTCAAAATGTTGAATGGAAATACCCAATCAAGCTTTGCTAGACCTATAGCATATTTCGAGACGCTTGTACTTGAAAATCAAAACTTGTATATATGGTTTGGCACAAAAGGGTAAAATTGCTTGCACTCTCAAAATTGCCTTCACCATTATTGCAATAATGCGTTTGGAGGTTGAAACAAACTCAAATCAAAATTTTCATGCCACACAACAAAGATGTTTTGAAATTTAAACTGCCTCGAATATGTTCATTAATTTTCATGCAAGTATGAGATTGTGATCGAAGGGGTGTTTATGATACCGTAGAGAAAGCGATGACCTTCTCTGATACCGATTGTTTGAGTTTGAAGTCGACAAAGGCACTTTAGAAACACGAAGAAGAAGAAGAAGAAGAAGAAGAAGAAGAAGAAGAAGAAGAAGAAGAAGAAGAAGAAGAAGAAGAAGCTTGGAAGACAATATAAGACAACACCTATTACCAAGTGAATGTACAAAGATATGTGACCCATTAGGGTTGTAGGCATATATACAAGCTAGATAAAAAAAAGTCTCCTAATGAGGGAAAAAACTACCCCAATGGTATTGTGTGTGTTCACACACATCAATAGCAAAATATATCAATGATTTTGCCCATGGAATGCATGAAATATCCCTTGGATATGAAGCAGAGCAATAAGAAGAATCAAATGAAGGAGTGCAAGCACCATTTATGCCAAAATATGACCACTTTTGAAGAATTTTGTGAGATTTACTATAAATAAGAAACTCATTTAATGTCGTAGTTTCCACTCTTATAAAGATCAAGTCCTTAAGCCTCTAGAGCACAAGCACAATCTCCTAGATTTTCTTAGGGGTTTTTAGAGCTCATATGAAGCTTCAAATCAGTCAAGAGGAGTATTTTTAAGCTTGCAAGACATTTGAGTGTGAATAGGGTCAATCCTTCAAGTATAAAAGATAATAATCGTAAGTTGCAATCAACTTTTTACTCATTTTTTAATGAGAGATATTTGAAATCTAGTTTCTCTCTCTTTTAGAGAAATTTTTTGTTCATATCTTTCATTTGAATCTTTCAAGGTCTCCTTGAGGTGTCCCAAGTCCATATCTTTGTAAAACAAGTTTTTTTGCATACTTTGTACTTGTTGCTCTCTCTATTTTGCATGATCATGTGGTGCTCCATCATTGCTTATGCTTTTCTTGGATTAATAACCGTTGTGAAAACATGGCTTTGTACACCCATTTGGGTTTGGTACTTGGATTGATAATTTAAGTGGGATCCAAATTAGATGGAACCTCTAAACCATTCCTTAACATCATGTATGTTTGCAAGTCTAGAACATCTTTTTGATTTTGTTTCTAGGGATTGTGTTGGAAATTGAGATATTTTATGGATGCATTAGGGGAGAAAGTGAACCCTGCATGGGCCTTGTAAGGATCCCTAGTTTTTAGGGATTAAAATTGATCTTGTGTGATATTGAGGAAGACAAAAAAAAGCCACTAGTGGTTTTTAATATAAAAACACTATTTCCAATATTTACCACAACTTATGGCTTGAGTTGTTATATTTGCATCATATTTTCTTAACAAGTGTCCCACCAAAGTATTAGCATCCATCACTCCATATGAGACTTGGCATGATCACAAGCCATTTGTTGTTCATCTAGGGATTTTTGGTTATCTAGCATATGCATTAGTGCATGAACAACAATGCAAAAAATTGGATAATAAAGCAGTGAAAATGTATTTTTTAATCGGTATCGTTTTGAAAGCAAAGGCTATCGTCTCTATCATCCACATAGTAAAAGCATTCTGGTTAGTCCTGATGTTTTTTTTGTGGAAGGTGAAATCATTACTTTCATATACCAAGGAGACATCACTTACCTCAAAGGATATGTATGACACTTTCTTCCCTATTTTTATAGGTGGACAATCAAGTGTTGGTCCAAGTGAGGCAATTTATCAGCCTTTATAGTTTATAAATGAGGATGTAGATCATTCCATTTCTGATGAAGATTTACATGATGCACTTATTGATGAGAATAATAATTTAGAAGAGGCAAAAGGTATGCCTAAATAGTTGATGTAGACTTTGAGAGATAGCAAATGAGATGCACTTTTGTTGTATTATACTTGTTCAAGTTCTCATAGTGCTTCTTTTGCATCAGATTGTTATGCAATGGATGTCTCTAGTCTTTGTGATGAGAATAAGCATGTTTCTTTTGATATAACACAAAATTCAAAAAATTGGATAGCTATTATGCAATTAAAATATGATGCTATTATGAGCAATGGTACTTGGTCTTTATGTGATTTGCCTCTAGGTAAAAAGGCCATTGACACTAAATGGGTATACAAGCCGAAACCTAAGGCTCATGGAACAATTGATAGGTATAAGGCCACGCTTGTTCAAAGGTTATGCACAAGAGAAAGTAATTGATTTTGATGATACTTTTGCTCACATGTGCCAAATGATCATTGTTCATAGCACTTGTGCACTATCGATCATCATGGTTGAAATGTACATAAGTTGGACGTTAAAACTGCATTTTTAAATGGTGATTTACATGAAGAAGTGTATGTATTTCAGCCTTGTGGTTTTGTGTAAAAAGAGCATGAAAAAAAAGTATGCATGTTGAAAGAGGAATTGTATAGATTGAAGTGTGCTTGGTATGAAAAAATACATTCTTACTTGCTAATACATGGATTTGAGAACTTGGAAACATGGACTAGAGAGAAATGCATCATAAGTACATAGGAAACCTTTCTCGGAGTCAAAAGAGAAGTATTGACAAGCAATTCAGCATCTACATTGGCACCAAAGGACATGATCCACCTTCTCTATCTCATTGCATCTTTATATGCACTACTGAAGGAACAAATAGGGGTATAGTTGGAATACATGCTTAGGAGTGAGCCAAGCAAATATCTCATGTATAGCATTGGTGATCTAAACAAGCATTCCAACAATCAATATGGTGCACCTTAAAAGGAGACATTGCTAGGTAATACTCTCAATTTTTTATGATAAATTGGTTAATTTCCTCCGTATTTGCAAAAACATCCAAGCTATTACCCAATACCTAGATGTAGAAGCCACCAATAGTTCTTGGAATGAAAGATGAGCGCATCATTAGCAAGCATTTATTCAATTATCCTTGACTTTCATTGCAAACAAAACATAAATCAACTATTACGTGCATGTTTAAGGTTATTAGATATGGATACAAAATAAATGATGCCTTGATCTTAGCATCAAGATGATACATGGAGTTCTTAACATGATAGAAGTATGCCTGACAAATTTGAGAATTTACACTTGGTGGATATTGATGACATAGGTTTCCAAACTAATCCTAAAATGTTTATTTATCCATGGCACCAAGTTTGCAATGCCTTTGTGCTTATTATTCAAGGCTTATGCTTTTGCCATCATACTACATGAAAACCTTTGAGGAGGCCTTGGCAATACGCTTCATGAAGCACAAAATTATCTTCTAACCTAGACCATCAACATTAAACTCAAGATTGGCAGCCTATGCACTACAAATAGAGATCGAGTGGAAGCAAGTGATATAAGGATGATATAGGCATAGGAACAAGTTGAATGACAATAGGGAGTATACAATTCAAGACTTCAAAGAACCCTTTGCCTCTCATATAATCAATGCAAACTCAAAATCCTCACTAGCATTTGCAAGAAAGTTTCTCAGCTTCCATAGAAAACTTACCTTGGTTGACTTTGAAGAGTCTTAGCAATAAGGATAAGCTTTAGGAGGGGGAGGTGTTACAAAATCATGGAAATTGATGAAGTCATACGAGGTCAATGAAGATATATAAAGAAGAAGCACCAAATACTTTTTTCAAAGTTGTCGATTAGAAGAGCATTGTGTATATTTTAGGAGTTTTCTTATACACTTGGGAAGAATTTTCTCACAAAATCCCACAAGAGAACAGCTAAGTTTGTGCATTTTTGTAATTTGACCCTTCTCACACATTATGTAAAGTGGTGTATGAGGGGGACACTATAAAAAGGCCAAGCCCCTCACCTATAGAAGATTTTTTTCTAGTGTGAGTTGAGATCTCTTCTTGCAAATTTTGTGCACAACCTTTTTTGCCTTCTTGAATGTGATCTTTGCGTGTTTTATGGCTTGTGATGCTTGAATCTTTCTTCATGAAGTGTTATCTACCTTGTCTTGTGGTCTTTACTCATGATTTTGAGCCTATTTTTGTATGGACTACTTGTGTTTATGAACAAGACAATTTTTTTTTTTGCACAGTGCTATAAGTGATCCTTCTTTTTGTAATTATGCATGTGGCTTGCATATCTTTCTTTATTTTCATCTGATCCATCAAATGCTCAATTTTATTAAGGGAGAGATATAATCATTTTTGTGAATGGTTTTCTTCACTCAATCGCTTGTGATGATTGATCGAGTAGGTTGAACACTTGCATGGGAGCATGGATTGATCGATCATGTAGGTCGATTAATCACATGGTATGAGCATGAGACTTACACAGTATATGGACAAGATGCAATTAAGATCGTAGTGATTCATGATGTGTTCCTTGGATAATGACCGCATATGATGAAGGACAATCAATCAATCAAAGGATTAGTCCACTTTATCACAATCAAAGTAGCACTCCACTTTGTACCTACCCCAAGAGTCATCGCTACCTCAAAGGAGGAGGAAGCATCATCCATAGATAGTAAGAAAGAAGTGTAGCAACCTACCATCACCCTATCAAAAAAGCATTGCCACGGTGGGTGAAGCTCCTCCACTTAAAGATGTGATTTGCGAATTAGAAGCTATGGTTCAATAATATTTTCTTTCTTTGATCATTGAGGATAATCACCTCTTAAGCGGAGAGAGAATGTTACATTTCCATATATCTAGGGTCTAGATTACCCCATCATTAGTATGCTTGCATGGGAAAAGGTTCGGGCAGGCTAAGATACTAAGCATGAGGGATCCACGTCCTAGTAGTGAATGCTCAGGTTTTTCTGTAACTGTTAGAGTGGTCATAGGAAGGATATGTGGATCTTACAAAGAATTCTAGAACATTACATGGGCAGTAACTATATATGGTTGGAAGGAGAGTGATAGGAAACTAAATGGGATCTCACAATATCTATATAAAACCTTAGATTTACTAGGGAGAAAAATCAAGAATCATAAAAGCAAGCCTCCATTTCGACATGAAATGATCTTTATTTTGCAAGACAACTCAAAAGAAAGTGGATCCCCCAAGAAGGGGATGATAGGCTTCAACATCTGCTTTGTAATTCTTCCTAGGTTGTTTGTATCCTAGTTTTTGACACATAGACTTGCAATCTTCTTTTTAGACCTACGGAAAGTTGAGGCGTGCAATCACATGTGCTTTATGCATGAAGAAGATCAAAAACCACTTTTATATCTCATATCAATAAAGATGAAACCATCAATATCATGTTCGCTCCCCACTTTTTCACAAGACCTTGATGCAATGAAGTTAATTTTCACTATACATATTCATTAACCAAACCCTTTTTGTAAATCTTGTTTTCATATGAACAATCAATATTAGAGCTCCCTTGGTTGACAAAAAGAGATTGTTCTTCTTCATCATAACTATCCTCCTAGGTGGCTTGATAGTGGGCCTTGTTGTTCTTAGCTTCCTTAATCCTCCATTGAACTTATTGCAAGTTCTTATAAGAACTTCTTATCACAAAGTATAGTTCTTAGAAGAAATTTAATTTGAAAAATGGAAAAAATCTAAGGTGCAAGAGTAAAAAACTAATGTTGCAACTTTCAACAAAGAAGAAATGTGATGATGATAATAACAATGCTTAATGAAGAAAGGAAATAGTAGTCAAAAGTAATTTTGTTATAAAGATAGATATGCGAGCAATGGAGCTATTAACAAGAAGTATGCTAATGACGAAGAAAATGTAAAAAACAAAAATGATACTCAAGAGAAATACCTATGCTTTTATACCATTATGAAATGAGCAAAGCAACTCTTAATATACTATTGATCACAGACTAATCAAGATATGGTGGAAACAGAAGACATGAAAACATAATTAACGTGACTAATATAAAAAGACTTACACAAGTTTCTCTATGAGCATACTAAACCCATGAAAAGAGTGTCTGTGCAATGAACTAGAGTAAAAAGAACATATGATAGATGAATTGAGGCCATCACATGTGGAATAGAGGAAAATCTCCTTGCGTTTGGGATTTTGGACAATGCATAAGAATGAAAGAGACTAGAGCAAAAGGGTAGAGCATGGACATCTCAACTTTACAGGCACTTATATTATCAAGTTTAGGCTCAATACATATAAGGGGAGAATAACTATTTTGAAACTCATAGAAATATGACTTAAACTTGCAAAAAATAGGTATTCACATGAGGTTCTCAAAAATAGGATATGTATCATATGTCTATGAACCAAGACTCCACTATTTATTTATAGAAATCACAAGGAGCTCTACCATAAATGTCCATCAATGTTCTTACATGGTGGGTTCTAGCATGCACTCCATCAACTACCCTACCCTACCACACCCCAACCATAGCATGCTTTTTAAAGCAAATGGTTTTTCAATCCATCCATTGGTATCATCATGAAGACACACCATCTCATTCAAGGCTTCATCCAAGCCACCTTATTTGTGCTAGTGTCCACTCACTCTAAGCATCATGTCTTCCATTAACAATGTATGACCAAAAAAGCACTCAAATTGTTAGATGATGCACATATTTGATATTATATGTAAAGGTGGTTAAATTATAGATTCGAAAACAAATAAGATCACTATGGTTGACAATGTTTTGAAAATATTATGTAGGAAATGTGAGTGTTGAACTTAGTATGTACATGAAAAAGGAATAAGCGCACTAGAGCAAGCAGGCTTCATACCAACATACTCCATTATAAATCATATGTTCACCTTGAGATGTTTAGTTGATCAAATTGAAGAATGGAGCCAACCATTCAACTATTAGTTTGTGAGCTTTTACAAAGCATTTGTTGCAAAACTAATACAAAAGATCTTTAGTAGATAGTAGAACATTATATCAAATGATATTTTAAGGTGAATAATTTATGAGCAAGTATAGGACAGATAGCATACTTGAATAGCCTATGAAATATTTTTGAAATTCCATTGAGATTAAGTAAGGATGCCACTTCTCTAACCTTCTTTAACATTGATACAAATAGTATAGCTGATTTTTTTATAAAGGAATTCCGGCCAAAGCCTACCCTCCCGGATAGCTTGAATTAATGGAAAGAACAATCGTACAAGTGAAGATGGGCATAGTACCCATGGGACCCCCCTGAATCCCACAAAGCAAGGATTAAACGTATCACGCTGCCCAAAGGTGATACAAATTGGCTTAAGGGCCATTACATGTCCATTGCCATTGGTAGGGGTTGAACCCCGGCAAGGGTTGAACCCTTGACAGAGGTGGAACCCCAACCTGCCTCAAGAGGCGAATGTTCCAACCAAGCACAGGTTGAGATTATGAGCTGGTACCCTTACTTAGAGGTTGCCTTTATGGCACAAAAAATTAGCAAAGTCACAAAGTCATATGCAGCCAATGATAGAGTTGTGAGAGGATATGCCTCTATTAAACTCGAGTGAAAGTATCATTAAGTCAATTTTCAAAATAGCACATTAAGCGGTGATGATTGGATGAGATTATCATATCTTCATTGGTATATGCAATAATAGTGTGGATTCAAGAGCTACCATCATATAAACCAATTCAATTAGAGAAACTTAAAATTGCCTTGCTACTATATTTGACCCATGACATTGTGCGAGTTGGGTTTGCCATGTTACCCATGTGAATTGAGGTACTTTTCAATCATTGGTTTTTGTCTATTAGAATAATGCATTTCCAAAAAGTTAACTCGACTTCCAAGGAAAAGTTCTTTTAGACTTTGGGGTTATGTGTCGATGGTAGAAATGAATGGTCACTTGATTTTTTCACCATTAATTGGACATTCACCATTCGCTAGAACTTAAGTTCATTAGGCGCATACAAATAGTTTGCTTGGGTGGCACACTTTACAATTTTATATTAAGCAAAGATGGGTCGCATTGCTACCCCTTAGATGAGAAATTAGGAATTTACAAGCTACATACACTTCATGAAAATTATCTTTCTTGGCACTAATTTGAAAAAAAAATCACACGCTTCTTCAGTGTTCTGAATGATAGAAGCACAACGTATGATAGCATCAAAAGCTTGTCATAAAATGGACGTCTAGCAGATCATCTAGCTGCTTTACGCTATTTCGATGAACGTTACTGCAAATATAATGTGACTTTAACAAGAAATAATTACTAGGATAACCACATCTTCAGTGACCAGTCAAATTGAGTGTTTCAAAAGGAAATTTGTGTACAACCTTCTTTAAAAATAAGTGCCTACAGTCCACACAACCAAATGAAAGAATAAATGAACTGAAGTTTTATTTTGTCCTGTGCTTTCAAGTTAAACACAAATAACACCTTGCACAGCAAGATTGGTTATATTAAGAATAAAAGAGAGATACCACAAACTATTGAGGATATGAACATGTTATACATTTATTTCTATAACTCTTTCTTTGGTTAGCATAGCATCAAGCAATCCATGAATAGCTGGACATAAATGCGAAATACTCAGTTTCTGGAACCTGAAGGAATAAGAAATAAGAACAAGTTTGTTTGAAGATTTCAAGTCCAATAAAAAGACAAATGATGCTATTATACATCAGTAAAATGAGTGAAAGCTGAGAAAATCGTCAGAGTAGAATAATGATGATGTATAGCAAAAAAGGTGATGTTGTTGATCAGATCACCTTGTCATTTGATTATGCCTCTCCAATCCGCCATTTCCGCACACCTAATGCGAGAAAGCACAAGGCTGAAAAGCCAAAAAATCCAACAAGAAGATAATGGTACATGGCAACAGCAGTGACCAACTTTCCCACATGGTAACGCCACAACAAAATCCAAGCAGCAGCTATAAAGGAACCAAATCCAAGACCAACAATCACTTGTGGACGAGTGTGCAATCCTTCCACATAGCGAAGCCATGCCTTCAGGTCCACACTTAAAATTAGTATTTGTCCATCACCGATCTCTCCTCCCTGCTTTTCTCACTTTGTTCACCTCTTCTTTTTTTCCCTTCCCCTTTCTTTTCTCTCACATCCCCCAATTCAACCTACCACTTTCGCCCTTTCCATTCTTTCTTCCTCCTTCCCTACCCTCTACTTTATTAATAGTTCACAAACACCTCTGAAAGGGTATGCATTACTTGAATCCAGTAAGGGCATTCATCGATGTACATGTCTTTCTTACTGCCACCCATCCCCTCCCCTCTTTTTCTAAAAAACAACCCCCCCCTCCCCCCAACACCGAAATGAAAAGAAAGCAGGCACAATTAATAAGAGCTTCCTCTTATCTTGCACATACATTTTCAAGTCCCAAGATATGCTCTATAGATTGAAAATAATAATGATAAAATAAACTACAAATTTTTATATGTGACCCCCCAAACAGCAAAATGATTCACACTACAGAGGCCTTACATCTCAAAGTTGTAGGTATGAAGCAAAATGATTGGATAACAAGAATCTGCCCATAAGCCGTAGTTATTTGTTCTCAGTATCAACTACTATCTTGGCTCCTTCCCTCTCCCCACTCTATAACCCTTACAAAGAAGAGGGTACGTATGTGATGCCACACCCAACCACCTTGTTTGTACCTCATGTGGAAATGTTTGCTTACAAGTACTTCGTAGTCTTTGGGCATTTTCTGATAACTAGATTGATTATCTTTCTCTTAGGTTCATACAGGAAGGATGACATATAATGAAATGAACACACTACATTTTTATGTAGCAAAATTTGTTTTTAACACTGAACAGGCATACAATGCAAGTACACATACACCCACCCCAAATCTGATAGACAAGTAGAAAAGCCTCAGGATAATGATAATGAGACTCTAAACACAAGCATTCTATCTCAGCTTTTAAGTTGTAAGCACCCCAACTTCTTAAGCTTCGTACCTCAAGGTAAATCCTCATCCTCTTTGATAAATTAGAAACTTTTTCCTCTGTTCATGTGGTGTAACTTTTCATAGCACCAAATGGGTGGAGAAGATTCTATGGACCTACCCTAATAAAGACTCCTGAAAGGGCATACTTAACAAAAACTACATGTTAATGTCATTCTGTTCTTCAATCACATGTGAGTGTATTAGCAAAAGCAGCATAGGAAACCATACCAAATAGATGCAGAAGAGGAGAACTGAGGATGCAAAGATCACACCAAGAATGTTGAGGCCCTTCAATGAGATTACTGTTCGAGAAGAAAACATATATAAATCAGATATTATGACAATGATAAACACAATACATCAGACACAATCACAAACTTTACCCCAGGACAAATGTCAATACTGACCAGCAAAAGCAGCATAAAGACCCAAGAACCCAAAACTTTGTGCGTGGCTAGATGGCATGCCAGGATCTGGCTTCAACTTTAATGCTGTTAGAGGGCGTTGTTGATTGAAGATCCTTTTCAAAAGCTTTGAGCTTGCACTATTTAAAATGCTGCCTGTGATTGCCCAAAGAACTTCATCATCATGTTTCAAGACAAGCATCGCCATGATGACTGCAATAACTATCCATTTACTCTGCAAAGAAAACTCCAATAGAACTAGTCAGTTACACTGAAGTTAGAAAAGGGGGAGGAGGGGGGGGACTAACAAATCAAGCATTCCACAATACCACGGAAATATTGACACAGAACATATTGACATAATTGACACTAGCATCCAAACTTTATCAGCAAGATCTACATATGGTTGTGATCAGATTAATATCAGAAAAAATTAAAAAATTGAATTCCCTCCATTCTCTCTCCACCAGAACACATATATGTGTGTATTGATGTGTACATAAGCTTGCATGCTTCTCCTTATGGATGCATGTGTGTGTGTGCATATGTACATACATGTACATGATGTACTTCTCTTTGTTTGTAGATAAACATGTACGCGCAAATGTACTTACAAACATGTGTGAATGCATGTATATGCATGAGCATGCATGCGTGTAGACATGTGCATGTTTGTGTGCATGTGTGTGTGTGTGTGCACGCGCGCATGTGCATGTGTGTGTGTGTGTGTGTGTGTGTGTGTGTGTGTGTGTGTGTGTGTGTGTGTGTGTGAGAGTGTGAGTGCGCGCATGTGCGTGCACGTGTATGTGTGTGTCACTCTGTGTGTGTGTGTGTGTGTGTGTGTGTGTGTGTGTGTGTGTCACTGTGTGTGTGTGTGTGTGCGCGCGCGCGCACGCGTTGTGTGTGTTCTACCCTTTTCGAGGAAGTTTAGCCTGATATTAGTGGTGAAGGAAGCACTTCTGCAAACATGGTTAGAGGCAGATCAGAGAAGAAGGGCTCTTATTCACAGAGGAGTAAGAGCAAAAGCAAAGAAAGGGGCTCCAGCAAGAAGCAGGGTACTGATGTCACATGTTATCAGCATGGTAGGAAAGGCCAAAAGAAGCCCGACTGTCGATTCTATAAGGCAGAGCTTGAAAGGAAAAAGAATGCTGGAGACAAAAGAAAGGACAAGGGAAAAAGAATGCTTGAGACAAAATAAAGGACAAGAAAGAAGACAAAATCGATGGACAAGACAGCCAGAAAGAAAAGGAGAAGGCCAATGTGGCCTCTAGTGTTGTTATACAGGAGATTTCAGATATGGAAGATATTCTATGTGCTACTATATCAGCTGATGATGCTCATGCACGTGATGTCTCTAGCAATGTTCATGTAATTGATCTAATTGATGATTTACTGATTGTAAATGATGCATTATCCCAGACATGGATTGTTGATTCTGGTGCTTCGTTTCATGTGACTCTTGTCAAGGAGTGTTTTGTTACTTTTCATGCGGGCAGCCATGGCCATGTATACCTAGGGAATAATCATGCATGTCCCATTGAAGGTATTGGCATTGTGCATCTTTCAACAGATTGCACAAATGAGCTGGTCCTACATAATGTGAGATATGTACCAGGAATTAAGAAGAGTTTGCTCTCTGTTGGGTAAATGGATATGCATGGTTACAACTTATTTGAAAGAGGCTCATCGAAGATGACCAAAGGGTAACGGCTGATTGTTAAAGGCACAAAAAGGGGAACTTTGTATTGCTTGCATCAAAAGGCCTTCTATGGCAAATTCATTGCATTGGTTGAGATTAATTCTCATATGGAATTGTGGCATAAAAGACTTAGCCATATGAGCCAAAAGGGTGTATCCAAACTTTGTAACTTGAAGAAGCTTTATGTTAAAGGCACCAAGCTAGATTTTTGTAATGATTGTCAATATGGAAAGCAAGTGAAAAGTTCCTATTACTCTGGTGCGTCTCGTAAGTCTTGTATATTAGATCTTGTCCATTCTCATGTATGTAGCATGCCCACCAAATCTATGGGGGGTGCTTTATATTTATTTCTTTTGTTGATGACTTTTCCAGAAAAATTTGGGTGCAGCTACTCCAATCAAAAGATGAAGCGTTTGCTTTGTTTAAGAAATTTCATGCATTTGTGACTACCCAAACAGGTAGAAAGCTGAAATGCATACGCATGGATAATGGGGGTGAGTTCGCAAGTGCTGAATTTAAAAATTTTTGTGAAAATTTGGGCACTAAGAGGGAGCTTACTGTTCCATACAGCCCCTCTTCTAATGGTGTGGCTGAAAGGTATAATCGGACTCTTTATGAGAGGGTGAGATGCATGCTATCCAGAGCTAATCTCCCCAAAAAACTGCAGTAAATATATGCAATCGATCCCCTCACATGTCCTTGAAAGGTGACAGCCCTTAAGAGGCTCTTAAAACTGCAGTACATATATGCAATCGATCCCCTCACATGTCCTTGAAAGGTGACAGCCCTTAAGAGGCTCTTAAAACTGCAGTACATATATGCAATCGATCCCCTCACATGTCCTTGAAAGGTGATATCCCTGAAGAGGTTTGGTATGGCAAACCTGCTTCATATGATCACTTACGCGTCTTTGGCTGTGAAGCTTTTGTACACATAAGGCCTTAGTTGAGGAGTAAACTTGATGCCAAATCCATTAAAGGCCTCTTCATGGGATATGATGAAGAAGGTGAAATGGGTTATCGAATATGGTTACCTCAGCTGAAAAGGGTCATAGCCAGCCGGGATGTTGTTTCTAATGAGGCAAGGCTGCTACAAAACAATGTTGCCTCAAAACATGACCATAAAAAGGTCACATTTCAGCAAGACAAGCCACATGTTAGACCTATTCAGACCCTCAGGATGCACCACATGCAGCTGAAAATGTAGACAATCCAGTGGTTTTTGAACTAGATGATGTTGGAAAGCAAGAAGAGGCTCCTGAAGGGCATATGCAGCCACCTATTCATGCTGAAAACAGGGCCAGAAATGATGTACAACAGCCCATTAACAATGAAGAAGTTGATGTACCTCCTGATGTAGATCCATTACCGGGTAATGTGGATCATTGGGTAAGAAGATCTACACGTCCTAATGACCCCTCTATACATTATATTATGTTATCAAATGAGGGTTAGCCTCTTACTTATAAAGAGGCAAAGCTATGTGAGTACAAGAAGAAGTGGGAGTCAGCCATGCGGGAAGAGATAAAGGCCTTGCATGCAAATGATACTTGGGATTTGGTTGAGTTGCCCAAAGGAAGGAAGGCCATTCCCAAAAAGTGAACTGTTGATGGCAAACCCAAGTATAAGGCAAGGCTGGTTGCTAAGGGATATGCCCAAAAGGAGGGCATTGACTTTCAAGAGGTGTTCTCTCAAGTGGTTAAAATGACCACATTACGTGTGTTGTTTGCTCTCACAGCTGCCTTGGATTTGGAATTATTCCAAATGGATGTTAAAACAGCCTTTTTGCATGGTGATTTAGACGAACAGCTGTACATGAAACAGCCAGAAGGATATGTCATTCCTGGAAAAGAGCATCCGGTATGCAAACTGAAAAGGAGCTTATATGGGCTGAAACAGGCCCCTTGACAATGGTATAAGAAGTTTGATGCATTTATGCTCAAACATGGGTTCAAAAGAAGCCATGCAGACCACTGTTTGTGTACCAAAAAGGATGAAAATGGCAGCCCAATCATTCTTGTACTGTATGTAGATGATATGCTGCTGTTTGGGAAGAAAAAGAGCACACTGAATGCTCTAAAACAGCAGCTGAACTCTGCATTCTCAATGAAAGACCTTGGGGAAGCTGAGCATATTCTTGGTATGCGAATAAAAAGGGATAGGCAGCAGCATACTTTGCATGTATCCCAAGAAAAGTACATCGAAAAAGTGCTGGACAGGTTTAATGTGGCTGATGCTAAGCCTCTTGGAGTGCCATTGCAGCCACATGTGAAGCTTTCCAAGGATGACTGTCCCAAAAACGATGATGCAGCCAATTACATGAAGAGTGTTCCATATGCATCAGCTTGTGGTTCACTTATGTATGCTATGGTTGCCACTCGGCTTAGCAAGTTCATGGCTAATCCTGATAGAACTCATTGGGAGGCAGTCAAATCTATCTTGAGATATTTGAAAGGAGCTAAAAGCAAATGCCTCAATTATGGAAAGGACCCATTAGAGCCGAAGGGATTCTGTGATTCCGACATGACAGGTGATGTGGGTACACAGAAATCCACAAGTGGCTATGTTTTCACTCTTGCAGGTGGTGCTGTGTCATGGTGCAGCACACTGCAAAAGATTGTTGCTTTGTCTACTACTGAGGCTGAATATATTTCAGCCATTGCGGCTTCCAAGGAAGCAATATGGTTAGCACGTCTTTGCAGTGAGTTTGGTTTGCCTAACAGAGCATCTATGCTTGGTTGTGATAGCCAAAGTGCCATATGTTTGGCCATGTTCCATGCACGCACAAAACATATTGATGTGCGATATCACTTCATTCGAGAAGTGCTTGAGGATGGCCTTATCACATTGGTTAAGGTCCATACATCACAGAACCCTACAGATGTTCTCATTAAGTGCTTATCCAAAGCACAACATCAGTTATGTATACAGATGGTGGGAGTCACGTAGCTTAAAGGCGCCATTTATGCCTTTAAGTGGGAGGTTGTTGGGTAAAGCCCTAAATGACCCCTTTATAGTGTATACATATGTATAGGCCTATTTATAAAGGCTATGTCACTTATTCTTTATTTTTTGGGCCAAGTTCAATGTGAACTTGGCCAACCCTAAAAGTGTCATATATAACATAACTTAATAACACTTTAGGGCTCTCTCATTCTTTGTGAGCCTCTCCAAAGCTCATCGAATCTCTCTCTCTCTCTCTCTCTCTCTCTCTCTCTCTCTCTCTCTCTCTCTCTCTCTCTCTCTCTCTCTCTCTCTCTCTCTCTCTCTCTCTCTCTCTCTCTCTCTCTCTCTCTCTCTCTCTCTCTCTCTCTCTCTCTCTCTCTCTCTCTCTCTCTCTCTCTCTCTCTCTCTCCCCACCCCCCCTCCCTCCCTCCCTCCCTCCCTCTCTCTCTCTCTCTCTCTCTCTCTCTCTCTCTCTCTCTCTCTCTCTCTCTCTCTCTCTCTCTCTCTCTCTCTCTCTCTCTCTCTCTCTCTCTCTCTCTCTCTCTCTCTCATCTGCTAGGCGCTGATCTGCAAACCCTAACTCGAATCTGCTAGGCGCTGCTCTGCAAACCCTAACTCGAATCTGCTAGGCGCTGCTCTGCTCGAATCTGATGGGCGCTGCCCTGCTCGAATCTGCTGCAGCAATCCTAGGTCCTGCTCGAACCTTCTACAGCTGCAGCAAACCCTAACCCGAGCTGCTGCTGACCTGCTGCGCTGCTCCAAAACCACTCCCTGCTCGAACCTCTGCAGAAAACCTAGGCGCTGTTGCAGCTGCTGCTGCAGCGGCTAAAAAAAAACCCTAACTCGACTTCTAGTCATCATGACTTATCAACGTGTTGCTACTAGAAACCAAACCCTTAACCTTAGCCCTCTCTCTCTCCCTAACACTAACCCTAACCCTTCTCCTTACTGCTTGAAACCCTAACCCTAGCCCTTCTTTCTCCCCTAGCCCTTCTCTCTCCCCTATCCCTAACCCTAACCCTACAACGAAACCATAAAATCTTAACCCTAATCTAAAATCTCTCTCTCTCTCTCTCTCTCTCTCTCTCTCTCTCTCTCTCTCTCTCTCTCTCTCTCTCTCTCTCTCTCTCTCTCTCTCTCTCTCTCTCTCTCTCTCTCTCTCTCTCTCTCTCTCTCGCACCTCATCTATGGAGGCACGACTCTCGCACCGCTCATTGC
The DNA here is from genome assembly GCA_020310875.1 of Ceratopteris richardii. NCBI lineage: Eukaryota > Viridiplantae > Streptophyta > Polypodiopsida > Polypodiales > Pteridaceae > Ceratopteris > Ceratopteris richardii. The sequence continues at coordinate 167,787,210 of CM035412.1, forward strand.
CCATCTCTTCAACCGTGCATTGGTTGAAGGGTTCCCAGACACATGGATTGAGCACACCATAGTGCCCATTCATAAGTCAGGTGATACTATGGATCCAGCTACATACCGGACGATCATGATTGGCCCTATATTGGCCAAGTTATATGGGGCGGTACTAGAGACAGAGTTGAGTACTCTCGCTGAGAGGAAGGGCATCAAGGCTCTAGGACAGGCAGGTTTCAGACGAGATTACTTGACCACATCTTCACTCTGAGATGCCTGATCGACCAGGCCAGGGTGAGGAAGAGGAGATTATATTGTTGCTTTGTGGACTTCCGCAAAGCATTTGACACTGTTCCCAGGGATCGACTCTTCAGACGACTACTTGACATCGGAGCTCCGGAGGAGATGATATGGGGGATCTACGCCTTATACGAGAGAGTATCTGGTAGAGTGAGATGTCCAGGGGGCTTATCTGATCCACTTGCTAGCACTATCGGGGTGAAGCAAGGATGCCCTCTCTCACCCACCCTCTTTGGTCTCTACATTGATGAGATAGTGGACTTCATACAACAGCAGGGGGGAGATGGCATTGAGGTACACGGGTCCACTGTCCATATTCTTTTATACGCTGATGATATTGTATTGGTTTCAGAGTCTGCAGAAGGTCTACAGCATCATCTACACGGCCTAGATGACTTTTGCAGACACAGAGGGTTATCTGTGAACCTTGGTAAAACCAAGGTCTTGATCTTTCATACATCAGCACAGGTACGAAGACATAGTTTGTTCACAGCAGCAGGTGGACCGATCGAGGTGGTTGGATCATATGTTTACTTGGGGGTGACATTTACAGCAGCATCAGGGGTCTTCTCTATGGCTCAGGCAGCCCGTGACCGAATCACACGTGGGTACGCAGCACTAGCTTTGATGGAGAGACAGTGCCACCAGGCATATTTTCAGGAGCCCCGCACAAAGGGGTGGCTCTTTGACACTTTGGTTACACCAGCGCTCATGTATGGGGCAGCCATATGGGGACCAGGATTAGCTACATCAGTATGGACAGCATAAGAGAGGCCACAGATCCTCATGATTGCCAGACTTATCCGCAGCAAGCCTTCAGTACCACATGATATCATTAGAGCAGAGCTCGCTGCACCACCGATGCTAGTTGAGGCACTATTCCAGACAGTATGCCTATTACATAGACTTCGGAGCATGGATACAGAGCGCATTGCTTATCATGCTTTCGAGGCATCACGTGATATGGCATTAGTAGGCGACACCTCCTCATGGTATGCACAGACACGAAACTGGCTTGCCCACCATGGCTTTGACATAGACAGGCTACCACCACTACAGTACGACTCTCATGCACCCACCTACTCGCTCTCTCATCAAGAGAGGAATAGGATCATTCGTCAGGAGATATGGCATACATACATACAGAGGACATGGGTGAGCCCTAGGGGTACATTGCCACCGAAAATGCTTTACTACCGCGAGCATTTTCTACATATATCGGGCACGGGCTTCATCGAGATTCCGAGATACATGCAGATCTACCTTCCCCACCACCTACGAGTCGTCATTGGGCAGCTCCGAGTTTCATCACATCAGCTCGAGATTGAGAGGGGTCGGTCCAGGGGAGTCCCCCGTGAGGAGAGGTGGTGCCCAGTATGCCAGACAGAGGTAGAGAGTGAGGAGCATTTTGTTATCAGATGTCCAGCATACTTAGACCTACGAGCACAGTTCCAGATCGAGGAGTCATTCCAGCTGTGCATGAATATGGGAGACCAGAGACGCTTGGGACGCTTTCTCACAGCAGCATACGAGAGGCGAGAGCGGTCACTACAGCCCATACATCAGCCACGGGTGAGTACCCATCAGACCATTACGCAGTTCTTTCAGCGAGTTGAGCTACATCAGAGAGGTCCATCTATAGGGCTCATGCTACACCAGGCAGCAGCACAGAGAGCACGGCGCCGACCACGCATGGGCGGATATCGTCGACCACGACTATATCAGGAGGATATCTCACGCATCAGGATTGCCTACGACCACATGAAGGAGCATAGGCGTACCACCACCCCCTGGGTTGTCTTCCTTCAAGAGGCACTCAGACCACCACCGATGTACCACATACTACACCCACCTCCACCCATCACCAGTAGCTAGGGCGTTTTACTCACATTTTGGATCCCCCCATGTATTAGGTGGCCACTATCTGCAGAGTCAGAGCCACGTCTCCCCAGCCTTTTCCAGCCCTATATAGCTTTGTGTAGCGATATACTTTCTATTTCATTTTTATCTTCTACACAGGGTTACTACACTTGTACATGGTTTTTGTCTCACAGGCCAAGTTTGGCCTCCAGAAGACGTTAATATGACTTTCTTTCTTCTCTCTCTCTCTCTCTCTCTCTCTCTCTCTCTCTCTCTCTCTCTCTCTCTCTCTCTCTCTCTCTCTCTCTCTCTCTCTCTCTCTCTCTCTCTCTCTCTCTCTCTCTCTCTCTCTCTCTCTCTCTCTCTCTCTCTCTCTCTCTCTCTCTCTCTCTCTCTCTCTCTCTCCCCCTCCCCCCATGGCTCCCAAGCTGGAGGAACAGCTCGCCACCTTAGAGCATGCCCTCCGAGAGTTGATAGGAAAACACAAGAAAGAAGGAGATTCTGCACTGAACGGGGTTACCCGCAGAGTTGTCGCCCTCGAACCCAAGGTGGCAACCTTGGAGAAGGAAAACGAATCCCTTCGGGAAGAGCTTCTTGCTACCCGCAAGCAGCACTCACAGGACCGGGAGGAGTTGCACACTAAGCTTACTGATATGAAAACGAAACTGGACAGCATGCACGAGGAGGGGGAGATCGCTCCACAGCTAGAGGACATTCGGGTGACTATCAAGAAGGAGTGTATGGAGGTGTTGCAGAGCGAGCTGGAGACTAAGAAAGATGGATGGGTCGAGGTTCTAAAAAAGAACCTTCGACAGGAGGCAAAGAAGAACAACCACCATGAGGAGATCCACATAGTGCATACCACCATTGAGGAGGAGCGGATGCGACAGGCTCGCAGGCTTAATGTTCGCGTCTCCGGCCTCACAGAGACAGACGGATCACCAGAGCACGACGGGTGTCGCTTGTGCACATTACTTGGATACCGCGCGGATGAGCCTCTCCCTTTCATCAGAGCCTGGAGAGAAGGACGGGACACCACACGGAGCAGAGCACTTATCCTTCAGTTCTCAGATGAGGCCGGGAGGAGAGACTTCCTCAGACGACGGGCGGTACTACGCACTACACCGGGCACCCCCATCTATTTGGATGACGACCTCACACGGATGCAGGTAGAGCACATACGGGCATGCATGCCGCGTGTCCTCCAGGCCCGACGAGAGGGACATCGTGCCCTATACAGAGACGGTTGGGTCATCATTGATGGACGGCCCATTGACTAGGGATTCGCGGCCTATGAGACAGCACAGCAGGAGGTGCACATTGGAGTCTGGAACTGCAATGGATCTTTGTGGACACATCCACGGCGCCTCGAGGAGGTGATGGAGGGAAGAGACATTATCTTCTTGACAGAGACACAAGAGAGCCCGGACAGGAGCCTACCGAGCATTGAGGGCTATATGTGGGAGTCAGCTCACTGCCGCCAGATGAGATAGCGCACCACACGAGGATCAGGAGGAGTAGCCGTGCTCTACAGACAGTCTCTACAGCACAGGGTACAGGTCGTAGCTAGAGACCCAGAGGCACGTTTCATGTGGATACGCCTCCAGCTATCAGAGGAGAGAGCAGCGTACTTCGCCGTATGCTATATTGCACCCATTGGTTCGCGTTTCACACACTCCCCCGAGCAGCTATCAGGGGGGGAGGGACCAGACACCACATCGCCATATGACTGCCTCAGTGACACGATTATGGAGTATACCGGGATGGGTGAAGTCTTCCTTGAAGGAGACTTCAATGCCCGCACTCAGAGCCACCAGTGTGATATCTACGACTTTGACGACCCTGAGATGCTTCGTACCATAGAGGACATGCCTACACTCAGAGCCTCAACCGACACCGCCACACCTACCTCATACGGCCGACACCTACTCCATATGGGAGCAGCACACCGTCTCATTATATATAATGGGATGGGGACCTGGCCCACCTCGAGCGGTCTCACCTGCATTCCACCCACGACACCAAGGGGGGCAGTGTGGTAGACTATGTTATCGGACCACCAGAGGAGACACATCTCATCACCTCATTCACTATCCCACCCTTACCGATTGGAGCTGATCACGCATATCTTTCCCTATCCATTCGCGGCTCACCATGCATATCCCACCCCGTCACCATACAGCCACGAGCCCATACCACCATTCACTTTAGACATGAGCTAGCACATATCTATAGCTCCCATGTTCGAGAGCGCATCTACTCCCTTGATCCCTCTGCCTCCTTGGACACCCTCACCGCCCACTTCTCCTCGATCCTCCATACATCTGCTACTCTCAGCTTCCCATACACCACCCACAGCACTGCACATTCGACACGGCTAGGGCATACACCCCAGAATAGATGGTACGATGAGGAGTGTAGGCGACTATACCGACATCTCAGAGCACAGAGTATCTTGGGATCCATCACAGAGAGGGAGGCACGACGACAGATGCGAGCCCTCACATGCCGGAAGCGGCGAGCTTTCGAGGAGCGACAGGAGGCAGAGTTGATCGACCTTCTCATGAGCAGGGATTGTGCCACCGCGTGGAGGGCACTACGTGAGCCATGCCCACCTACACCCATAGCAGATCCTCCGACTTGGCACACCTATGCCCAGAGGTTATATGACATCCCAGGACAGCCACCATTGCCGACTCCTTCCACACCGCGTCCTGTGATATCCACCCTCTTCACGGCAGGCATGGTACGACAGGCCATCCATAGGCTCCAGCATGGCCGTTCAGCAGACCACATGGGGCTACAGGGAGAGCACTTTATATATGCAGCAGATGTAGTTTCCCACTTGATCGCCCATCTCTTCAACCGTGCTTTGGTCGAGGGATTACCCGACTCATGGACTATGCATACCATTACGCCTATCCATAAGTCCGGCGATATGATGGACCCAGGGGACTACAGGACTATTATGATAGGCCATATCCTGGCCAAGATCTATGGGGCAGTACTAGAGGCAGAGCTCAGTACACACACTGAGGCAGCTGGGATCAGAGCACCCGGCCAGGCAGGCTTCCGCCGCACTTTCTCCACCATCGACCACATCTTCGTGCTTCGTTGCTTGATTGAGAGCGCGAAGGCGAGGAAGCAGAGACTATACTGTTGCTTTGTGGATTTTCGCAAAGCCTTCGACATGGTCCCTCGAGAGAGACTACTACGGAGGCTCCAGGAGTTACACCTACCATCGGACATGCTATGGGCCATCCACACTTTGTATGCACGAGTCACAGGCAGGGTACGCTGCCCCGGCGATCTATCAGATAGCCTTGTTAGCACCATTGGTGTGAAACAAGGTTGCCCTCTCTCACCCACTCTCTTCGGTCTCTACATCGACGAGATCACGGAGTATATACAGCGAGCAGGAGGGCGAGGAGGAGACCTCGGAGGTACGCCAGTACACATCCTATTATATGCTGATGACATTGTCTTGCTTTCAGAGTCACGGGAGGGGTTGCAGTCACATTTACAGGCGCTTGATACCTTTTGCATGGAGAGAGGACTCACAGTGAACCTTGGTAAGACCAAGGTCATGATCTTCCATACCTCCAAGACAGTACGCCATCGTGCCTCTTTCACGGTAGCTGGAGGACAGATAGAGGTAGTGGACTCCTACGTCTACCTAGGTGTCACCTTCTTGGGCAGCACAGGGGTATTCTCCATGGCACAGGCCGCGAGAGATAGATTGACGCGAGGCTATGCGGCACTTGCAGGATTGGAGAGACGCTGCTTTCAGACACATTTTCAAGAGCCCCTGACTAAGGGGTGGCTCTTTGACACTCTAGTGACACCCGCATTGATGTACGCAGTGGCAGTATGGGCACCAGGGATCACAGAGGTGATGTGGGCGTAGATTGAGAGGCCCCATGTCACCATGATCTCACGCTTGCTACGTAGCAAGCCCTCCGTTCCACATGACATTATACGAGCTGAGCTTGGCACACCACCGATGCTAGTGGAGACCCTTTTCCAGTTGGTGACCTTTATTCTGAGAGTCAGAGAGCTCCCCACCAACAGACTCACCAGGCTTGCATTTGAGAGCTCTAGACATTTGGCAAAGATAGGGCATGAGAGAGTATGGTATGCACAGACTTACTGATGGTTAGCAGACCATGGCATGAGCATTATGGATCTCCCCCCTTTTCAGTATGACCTCTCTTCCCCCCACATTACCCTCTCTCGTTCGGAGAGGAATAGGATCATCCGTCACGACCTACTACAGATACACGTCAGGGAGACATGGATAGCACCACGGGAGCCTCTTCCCACAAAGAGGCAACACTACAGAGAGCACATCCTGACTCTGACAGCGGATGGTTTCATTCAGAGACCACGATACATGGATACATATATGGCACCAGCTGAGAGAGTGGCCATTGGGCAGCTCAGAGTATCATCACACCAGCTCAAGTTTGAGGTTGGGCGAGCCACAAATACCCCAAGGGATGAGAGATTATGCAGGAAATGTAGAGAGGAGGTGGAGGACGAGGAGCACTACACATGTAGATGCCAGGCATATGAGGACATCAGAGACCGCTACCCACAGCTCTTCAAGGGGCCCAGAGAGATCAGGGCTTTATTGGGGACAGAGGACCAGCGCCCTCTAGGTCGTTTCCTAGTAGAGCTACGGCACCGCCGTGCATCACTCCTCCAGCAGCAGATGGAGATACACCTAGCCCTCCCCCCTCAGACTTATATTATAGATTTTTTCAGACCCACAGCCACTCGAGGACCCAGCTCGATGCGGGGTGTCACATTACACAGAGTAGAGGAGCTTAGACGACAGCGTCGACGACCGAGACCCCCAGTCCGGAGAGCCCGTCCACATCAAAGAGAGATTCAGGCGATTCACGCATGCCATGACATGGAGATACGGAGACGTCAGCAGCACACCCCTATCGATTTGGACGCTCAGAGCATTTTGAAGATCGCCATGATGCCTCGCCAGCCGATGCATTATATCCTACACCCACTCCAGGCATTTAGTGGGTTGTGATACCATCGAGCCTCCCCTCCCTATGCATATCATATTTGTATCTCACCCATTGAGCATATAGAGTGCATACCCATAGCACCCCACACCCTTGATGCCAGTTACTATCCACTCCTTTTATACCCGTTCGCAGTACTCACACTTTATGGGATCACAGTGGATTGGATCATACGGATGTATATGTTTTGTCTCATAGGCCGATTTTGGCCTCTAATAGACGTTAAAAAGTCTCTCTCTCTCTCTCTCTCTCTCTCTCTCTCTCTCTCTCTCTCTCTCTCTCTCTCTCTCTCTCTCTCTCTCTCTCTCTCTCTCTCTCTCTCTCTCTCTCTCTCTCTCTCTCTCTCTCTCTCTCTCTCTCTCTCTCTCTCTCTCTCTCTCTCTCTCTCTCTCTCTCTCTCTCTCTCTCTCTCTCTCTCTCTCTCTCTCTCTCTCTCTCTCTCTCTCTCTCTCTCTCTCTCTCTCTCTCTCTCTCTCTCTCTCTCTCTCTCTCTCTCTCTCTCTCTCTCTCTCTCTCTCTCTCTCTCTCTCTCTCTCTCTCTCTCTCAGCTCCGCCTCTATTTCTGGCCAGCGCCTCCACTTTTGAGGCACTCACACGCGTCCTCTACCCCTCCAGCACCACATCCAAACCCTAACACCGTATGCCCACCATACTCAGACCTACGAGCAAGTTCCAGATAGAGGGGTCACTCCAGCTCTGCATGACCACTAGAGACCAACGGAGAATGGGACGCTTCCTCACATCGGCATATGAGAGACGAGAGCAGATGCTACAACCGGTACAACACACGCGAATGAGTTCCCAGTTGCGAATGAGTTCCCAGCAGACTATTACTCAGTTCTTTCAATGACTTTGGCCACATCAAATGGACCCGCCTCCCAGAGGCATAGGGCTCATGCTCAAGCAAGCAAGCAAGCAGAGGCATAGAGAGTGCGACGCGGACCACGTATGGTTGGGTACCGACGACGAGGACTACACGAGGAGGATATCTCACACATCATGGTAGCCCACAACCACATGATGGAGCAGAGGCACACCACCACCACTTGGACTTCCTTCCTTCATGAGGTACTCGGACGGCTTCCGATGTACCACATACTCCACCCACCTTCACCCATCATATGCAGCTAGGGTATACACATTCACTCCCCCATGGGTCCCCCCTATATAAGGTGGCCTTTATCTACAGAGCAAGGTAGGTTTGGAACGCGTTCCAAACGTGTTTGGAACCTATGGCATGTTCCGTACACAACGAAAAAAATCCTTCTTTTTTTATGCTTTCAAGTTGTGGGTTTGAAGCTTTGGCAATTGTACAACCTTTCGTATGGGGTACTAACCTTAATCATTAGTGACTTTGAAGTTTTGGCCTACTTTCAATAGAGCAACTTGCTTTCCTCACTCAAGCTAGTAAGCCTTGTGAACCTATGATCCATACATATGACACACATTGCATATGCCATATATATAATATGACATAATAGCATATATATATATATATATATATATATATATATATATATATATATATATATATATATATATATATATATATATATATATAATAGGTCACATTGCTATGTTATTATATGACACATGCATATATAATATGACACACATTGCATATATGATAATGAACCACATTGCACACACATGCATGTATGACACAATGCACATTCATGTATGGATAATGGCACATACATGTATCTATCTTTAAATCTTGATTCTTTCTTATATCCTAAACAAATACTTGATGATTGAATTAAAATATATCTATGTATATATATATATATATATATATATATATATATATATATATATATATATATATATATATATATATATATATATATATATATATATAATGGTAACGTTCCTAAACGTTCCATATCCTCGCATTTGGTACGCACCACATTCCGTACGCATATCGTACGTGCCGTACCAAACGTTCTGTACCACCTTGCTGCAGAGTCAAGGCCACGTTCCTCCATGCACCACTACACTATCCCCACTACCCCCCTCCCCCCATATTCCAACTTCTCAATGGAGAATGGAACAGTAAAATGGAAAGGAAAGGTTTGCATACCATATTCCCAAGTTTTCAGAAGAAAAGTCGTGCATGATAACCATTGTGTTCCTTGTGAAGAGCATCTTGGGGTTGACATTCAACTAGTCGAAAAAACATTTTGGTGGTCTTGATTAGCTAGAGATGTCCACACATATGTCGACATTGCTTTATGTGTCAAATCAACAAGGCACAAAGGGTTAACACACCATGTCCTTTACATCCTTTACTGATTCCATAGCAAAATTGGCATAGTGTATCCATGGACTTCGTAGTGGGGTTACTATGGGCCCAAAGGAAGCGGAATACTATCCTAGCAGTGGTAGACAAACTGAGCAAGATTTCTCATTTTATACCCATGCAAGAGACAATAAAAGCTCCACGGGTGGCGGAGCTATTTATCAAGCATGTCTTCAGATGCACATTGCATGGTTACCGACATCCATAGTTTCAAAAGGGAAGTTAGATTCACACCACACGGGACACTTTTGAAAGTTTGTCTCTGACAAGCTTAAAGTGTGGTGACCATCACATGGCCAGACCGAGAAGATCAATCAGATGTTAGAGGACATGTTGAGCGCATATGTGTCTGAGACGGATTTAGCTAGTTATATGCCATTAATAGAGTTTGCTTATAATGATAGACCTCATAAGGTGATTGGAATGTCTCCTTTTGAGATGAATTATGGAATGAATCCGACTAACCAAGTACCATAAGAATGCCAAAAAAATATCTTAGTGCTTCGGACTTTCTAGCAAATCTTCAAGCAAATTTAAAATTGGCTAAAGCAAAGATGCAACAAGGAGCTCACATGACTAAGGCGCATGGTGACAAGAAGAGCTCTCCTAGAGTTTTTGAAGAAGGGGATAGAGTTTTTTCTCAAGTGCCAATAAGTTCAACTTAACTTTATTATCCACTGGGAAGTGCACTAAACTTTCACCAAGGTTTTGTGGACCTTGGAAGATAGTTAAAAAGCTTACTGATGTTGCATACCAATTAGAACTTCCTCTAGATTGTAGAGTCCATCCAATATTTCATGTTAGCTTCGAAAGTATATTTCCGAGAAGGATAATCGTATAGATGGTATTGTTTCTTTGTATGAAAGTGCCAACATAGATCACTCTCCATATACAATACTAGATAAGAGACAAACACGATTGAGAAAAAGTGTAATCCAGGAGTATCTAGTACCTTGGAGAGGATTATTGCTTACAATTTCTACTTGGGAATAAGAAGCTCTTGTTTGCAAGCACTTTTCCTCATTGATCATTGAGAGCAATGATCTTTAGAAGGAGGAGAGACTTTTAGACATCAGTCACAGAAACCATTATATGTATGTGTGGGACAATGGGTAGCCAAAGTCCCTAGTTCACGAGATATCCTAAAGTACATGAGGGGTAATGAGAATGGGTAGGATGATGACCACATGTCCATACTAGAGCATTCCAGCGCATTGCTACCTTAAGTGCAAGAGAATATAATGGATAGGAAGGGAGTTGCACACATAACTTTTGAGAATTACATGGGAGAGATGAGTAGGGAATATCACACGTATCACTTTTTTGCACAGGCTTTTTCATTTTTCCTATTGATATCAGGGTTGCATGCTCCCTCTATGATTGTATGTTTTGCCTCATGAACCAGTTTGGCCCCTGGACCCCTTGGACTCTCTCTCTCTCTCTCTCTCTCTCTCTCTCTCTCTCTCTCTCTCTCTCTCTCTCTCTCTCTCTCTCTCTCTCTCTCTCTCTCTCTCTCTCTCTCTCTCTCTCTCTCTCTCTCTCTCTCTCTCTCTCTCTCTCTCTCTCTCTCTCTCTCTCTCTCTCTCTCTCTCTCTCTCTCTCTCTCTCTCTCTCTCTCTCTCTCTCTCTCTCACAATTGAAAGGTTTCGTACCCAGACCTACAGAGATGCAATCTGTTCAAGCTCATTGAAAAGTTTCATACCGAGACATTCAGAGATCGCTGGAGGCTGTGTGTTGAAGGATTAGGAAAAGGAGATTGAATAAAATTCTGCATTTCAGTCTCCGTTTCCAAGTGCCGATCCATGGAGTCGCAAGCTGAGGTTGTAGACCACGTATGAAAGGCCGAAGAAATCGAAATAGGTCCCCGAGATGAAGAAAATGAAAAAGTTTTTGGCTCTTTCTTGTGAAGCCACGGCCTACGATAATTGGAGAATAGGCAGGGAAGCGGCGAAGGTTTTGATATCTGAAGGTGCACAATCATCCTTCCTCAACAGTATCAAGCATTTAACTCGTCTACTCTGCTTCTGGACCTGCCTAAAGTGCACAAATTCACAATCATTCTTTTGTTTCATGGAGAGCGGACGACTTGACGGTACTGAGCTTGAAAACTAGTAGTCTCGGACCATGTAAGACGCAGCGCAGCTGAGGTGACCCCTGTTAACGTGGCCGGAAAATCAAGGAAGTCTAAGGGACCGCGATACGGGAATGTGCGACCAAGACCATCAGCTTCCTTTGGGGAGATTGGGCCAGTTACATTTGGTCTAGCCGCAATCACATGTTTCTCAGTTTTTTTTTCCGGAAGTGTTTTTTCTTTAAGAGGAAGTTCGACAATTATAAAAGAATGGGCATATTGCTCTTGGAAAACAAATATTCAAGAAATGTATTGTTCTTTTAGCAAGTGCAACAGATGCCATGGAGTTCCACATGCCAATCATTTGTTTAACAATGAGACTAAGGAACTAGCGCTTTTTTAGTTTAATTTATGAAAGTCTATTAAAAAGATAGATAGATAGATAGATAGATAGTTATCCATATCGAGTTCCTAAACTATAGAACTCCTAATATAAGAGAGCCATGTGGGCATTAAATAGGAACCCTATCTTAGATAGTAGATTTGATTGTGTATGATTGCAAGGTGTGTTGAGATATCAAGCTCAACATTCGATCCAGGATGACACATCACTTTTTCATTTCTTTGACATGTATAGTTTTTATGCTAGTATATAGTTGTTATGCTAGTATATGTCAGGGATACTTCATTGAGCTTTACTAGATTTACATACCGAGAGTGATGGCACATTTGTTTCTTGCCAGCTCACTCATTCGTGGACATGAGGATTTTCCTTATGTATTGTTCTTAATACATTGCACTAGTTGTATTGTTGCTTTTGGTGATTACTTGTACATTCAGTTTATGTAATAGAAGAAGAAGAAGAAGATGATCATTCTTTCTTGCCTTGATATGTGTATGTGCTCCTCTTTGATTGTGAGAGTGTGTGTGTGATCTCTCTTCCTTATCTCCTTCCTCGTGACAAGGTGGTGGGATATTAGGTGAAGATTTTGTGTCTACTTTACAATATGGGATCTATAGTTTCAACCACTCCTCAACCATTACTAGGAGCTCAAGTAACACCTGGGCGAGATGGTATGGGGAACATTGGTTCTTGTGGAAGAGTTCATCTCGTAGAGGATTATTTTAGGGAAATGTCATAGGAGAATGAATGGATTAAAATCCAAAGAGACCAAACTCTACAAAATGCAGATGAAGCTTTAAAATATTGATGTACCCAAGCAAAGCATCAAGTTAAATGGATTGTCAATGAGCAAAGAGTTTTTCAATAAGATCCGCATCAAAAAATGAAGGCTTGGTATGAGAATAAGGTCAAGAAAAAATAGGAGCAAACGACATCACTCCAAAATATTATCAACAATCAAATAGTCCAAAATGATTTACAGATGGAGGAAAAAAAGTATTTGGAATATAGCTCGTGAAGACAATGGAAGATCAAATTAGAGATGTCAGCTTGCATTGTAGTATGGTGGAATTTTGCATTCATTATCAAATTGTTGTCGATCGGAACCCGCAGAGCATACACGCAGCAAATAGACAAGAGACAAGAGAGAGAGAGAAAAGAGACGACACAAGATTGGGTCCAATCTCCCCCCACATGCTCTCATGGACACTCTATGAGAGCATGCGTATTTATAGGTAATTCATATTATGTCCTTGATGGAAGATACATGAGGGTCACACTAAAAATAGTGTGCTTTTGCTTTATTTACAAAAATAGCTAAAAATAACTATCTTCTAAACATAACTCCAAAAAGTATGTGAATAAATCCTCTTGCGTTCATACTCGTTCACACTTGAACTTGTTCATACCCTCATGGATCTCCACCTGCTAAATCAAAACACAACACACATTAAAATCCTCAAGGCATTAAACCTTCATTCCAAGTATTCCATAACAAATTTTGTAAAAATTTCGGCAGCATAACGGCGTGATTTTGAAAACCGGAAAAATTCCGACAAATAATTTCCATGATATAGATGCCAATAGGCACAATCTATGCACAAAGAGATCGAAAGGGGATACACACCCTGACAAATATATATATTGTCTCCTTGCTGACCTGCAAGAAAATACTTGTCCCTGCAAGAAGAATACATGCAAAAAGAAGGCAACGATGTATGTAAATTGACAAGATACTTATCTGGAAGTTCAGAAGATCATTTGCACGATGTGTGTAGGTGTTGAAGATGGTTGAGCCTTTGTTGGAATAGTGTGTCAATACTTCTCCAAGAGTCAATACTTCAAAACAATGATGGAAAGAAGGTTGTCGAGGAAGAAGGATCAAAGTTGAACCTCTGAAAATAATTGGAATTGAAGCCAAGAGGGGGCTTGCAGCCACTCTTTAGAATGATCTTAGAAAGAGCTTTCCATAGCAACAAACACCTCTTAATTTGGATATTGGAAGGCCAAGATATGGTCAAATAGATGGAAAGAGTGGGTGAAATCGGCTCAAGAATCAAGCCTAAGGTATGGCTTGCTCAGAGAATCCCAAAAGAACAACTCGAACTTGAAGCGGTCATCTGGGCAAACAGCGCGCGTAGAAGAAAAAAAAAAAATCCCATATAGTGTTTTTGGATTCTGAAAAATTCAGGAGCGAATATAGATGCTGTGTAGTCCTCGTCTACAGGTGCGCGACAAGAATATCCCACATGCTGGGTTGCAACTCATCCAGAATATAAGGAACTGATGCCTTCATATTTCTCGAAGCAATTTCGTGTGACAACGCTGTCCCTGGCGTCGTCAAGACGAGTATGCGCAGGTGTTTTGAGGCCTGTACCCCTGTGGGCCAGGACCTGCAGACTTCAAAGATAATAAATAAAATAAATACAAAATAATTAAATAAAAATTGAGTTATTCGCTTGCTGTTGGCGTGAAGCCGACGCGGGCAAAAGTTGTTGCACGTGCTTATCTCGCTGATGAAGATGGGCAACACCAATTTGAGTGCGGGCGACTTGTGCGCTAGCAGTAGGTACATCAGAACAAATATGTGTCGAGCATCGTTGAGCGTCTGGATCACCTGAGGGCGTTCCCCTGGGCGTCACGCTGAAGGGAAGCTTTTCCAGACAACTGCAGAACGACGAAGACGGCCGTGTTTCCGAATAGCTCTTTCTACAGCGTGACGATGGCGATGATCATGCCAAAACGCAACCATCACGGACGATAAACGCAAGAACTTCTGAGTCACGTAGGACTCATGGTCCCACGAAATCTTTGCTCTAGATGACGCACAACATCACATGCTCTGCAGACACCTTGGCTCTGATACCACTGTTGTCGATCGGAACCCGCAGAGCATACACGCAGCAAATAGACAAGAGACAAGAGAGAGAGAGAGAAAAGAGACGACACAAGATTGGGTCCAATCTCCCCCCACATGCTCTCATGGACACTCTATGAGAGCATGCGTATTTATAGGTAATTCATATTATGTCCTTGATGGAAGATACATGAGGGTCACACTAAAAATAGTGTGCTTTTGCTTTATTTACAAAAATAGCTAAAAATAACTATCTTCTAAACATAACTCCAAAAAGTATGTGAATAAATCCTCTTGCGTTCATACTCGTTCACACTTGAACTTGTTCATACCCTCATGGATCTCCACCTGCTAAATCAAAACACAACACACATTAAAATCCTCAAGGCATTAAACCTTCATTCCAAGTATTCCATAAAGTATAACACAAATTGCCATTGAACGATGAATTCTAACTACAAAACATTTGTTACTTTCATATGCATAACCATAATCTTACTTAAATGGAATACTTATTCACACAACAACATGTTGTCCCTCTTCATAAAATTGGATGTATATTCTCAATAGAAATTTATAAAAATTCTATACTATGAACAAAGACAAAAGAGAAAGAGACACCAAATTGTATTTGAACACTAACTTCTTTAATCATCATCATCATCAATTACATAGTTCTTTGCATGCTTTGGCTCCCTTTGATACAGTGAGGTACATTCCAAACATTATATTAATAGGGATATTTGATTGGAACTATGGCCACAATACTTCATAGCTTGGCAAAACTATAAGGGGTTTCTACGTACATTGAAAATAATCATCTACCAATTGATGGGCCCTAACATTGACACACATGGTGGACCCAAAACCTAAGGTTCTAATTATCAAAAAAGATTCTGAATGCTCATTGAAATGAAAAAAAAGATCCCACGAAAAAATATATTCATAAAAAATATCTCTTATTTACCAAACTACACATCCATAGCATGTTGTAATTCTTTTTGGGAAGCAAGATTCCCAAGGTCTCCTTAGTAGAATTCCAACATAGCTTGAGAAACCTTTGCCTTTGCTAGCTCATTCTTCATTGTCTAAACAAAATGTTTGTTAATTTTCAAGCCCTCTTCAAGTTGGAACTTGAACACATAAGCTTCAATAATCTTCTACGTTTCTTGCTAACTACTAGTCTCGCAAGGCTAGAGTTTCAGGGGTTCCTTTGAGTTTAGTCCATAATCCCATGATTTCGTTTACTTTTAGTCGTGCTTCTTGATTTATCTTCTACTTCTAAGAAAATTGAACAAGTATGTGTTGCACATTTTTAGTGATTTTGGTGACTTTCCATTTTGTACTAGTGATAACAACACTCATATTGGCATTGCAACACTTCATATTGTTGGAGTTAGACGTCTGCGGAAGCACGCGAACAGCACAAGGAAGAAGAAGAAGCTTGGAGCACAACACACAAGACTGAATGTATTACTAGAGAATGTACAAAGATAAGTAGCCCATTAGGGCAATAGTCGTATATACAAGCCGGGGGAAAAAAACCTCCTAAAGAGGGAAAAAAGTGCCCCGGCGGTCCTAGAGTGTTCACACACATCACTACCTAAATATATCAACAAATCCCCCCTGGGAGTGATGCGGTGAACAAGGAGCTGGCACTCATGTATAAGGAAGTGCCGAGCTATGTGGAAATCACTCCACAAAAGGAAGTAAGCCCAAAGCTTTGCGGAAAGCTTCAAACTTCTCCCTAGGCAGAGCCTTCGTGAAAAGGTCTGCAATGTTCTCCTGCGTGGGCACATATGCCAAGCTGATCTCCCCAGCAGAGAACCTCTCCCTGACATAGTGATAATGCACCTCAATGTGCTTAGTGCGAGCATGGAACACAGGGTTCCTCGCAACTGCCAATGCGCTCTGACTGTCAGTGAAGATGGTGGTGGCAGAAGACTGGCCAACACCCAAATCAGCCATAAGGCGTCTGAGCCACACACACTCAACAGTCGCTGTGAAAGCTGCCCTATACTCAGCCTCACAACTGGAAGTGGCCACAGTAGGCTGCTTCTTGCTCAACCAAGATATACATGAGCTACCAAGCATGAAGCAAAAACCACTGGTGGACACACGAGTGTCATAGCAACCAGCCCAATCTGAGTCAGAAAAAGCATGCAAATCTGGCGGTAGTGATCCCCCCTTGGGATAAAACAACCCAAGTAGCCGAGTACCACTCAAGTAGCGAAAGATGCGCTTAACCGCTTTCCAATGCGTGACTCTTGGGCAATGCATAAACCTGCTCATCTGTGAGACAGCAAACTGAATATCTGGCCGAGTAATGCATAAGTAAATCAAGCATCCAACAGCCTGCTGATAGAGAACAGCATCAAATGCATCTCCAGCATCATGAAGACTCAATCGTAAACCTGTCTCCATAGGAGTGGCAATAGGCTTACAGTCTTCAAGGCCAAAACGCTGCAATAATGTGTCAATATATTTCGTTTGACACAAAGCCATTCCACCATCAACTTGCATAAACTGAATGCCCAAATAGTGATGCAAATGCCCCAAATCAGACATCTCAAATGAGGCATGCAAATCAGCCTTGAAATCAGCAATATGCTTCTCAAGAGGACCAGTGAGCAGCATGTCGTCTACATAGACAACAATGATCAGAAGCACATCATTAGCACGCTTAACATATAAGGTGCTTTCAGTTGGACTGTTCTCAAAACCATGTGCAATCAGATAGGCATGTATTTTCTCATACCAAGCACGTGGTGCTTGCTTTAAACCATATAACGCCTTCTTTAACCTGCACACCTGGTTTTCATGCCCTTTCTGCACAAAGCCACGGGGCTGAAAAACATACACTTCTTCATGCAAGTCACCATTCAGAAATGCTGTTTTAATGTCCAACTGATGTACATTCCAACCATGATGGGCTGCAAGTGCACAAATGCTCCGAACAGTAGTCATACGGCATGTAGGTGCAAAGGTCTCATCAAAATCAATGCCTCTTTCCTGTGCATAACCCTTTGCAACAAGCCTAGCCTTATACCTGTCAACTGTACCATCAGGTTTACGCTTCAGCTTGTATACCCACTTAGTGCCAATGGCCTTCTTGCCAGGAGGCAAGTCACATAAAGACCATGTACCATTCTTCATTATAGCATCATATTCAGATTGCATAGCAGCCTTCCAATTTTCTGAATTTTGTGCTTCATCAAAAGAAACAGGCTCATTCTCATCACAGAGACTAGATGCAGCCATAGCATAGCAATCTGATGCAAAGGAGGTACTATGAGAGCCTGAACGAGTACGATATGACAAAGGTGCATCTAATTTGCTGTCACGCAAAGTCTGCACCAGCCATTTTGGCATAGTTTTTGCCTGTTCAATATCAGCTCTCTCATCAACAAGTGCATCATGTAAATCTGCATCAGAAATGGAATGATCTGCATCATCATATGAAACCTGCAAAGGCTGAAAAGTTGCCTCATTGGGACCAGCGCTAGCCTGTCCACCTGTAAAAAGAGGCATCAAAGTATCATACATGTCTTTGGAGCTAACAGATGTCTCCTTAGTACATGAAAGCAATGGCTGAATAGCATCTTCCACAAAGACAACATCACGGCTAACCAGAATGCGTTTAGTCTGTGGATGATACAGACGATAGCCTTTACTTTCAGAACTGTACCCAAC
Source organism: Ceratopteris richardii (assembly GCA_020310875.1). Lineage (NCBI taxonomy): Eukaryota > Viridiplantae > Streptophyta > Polypodiopsida > Polypodiales > Pteridaceae > Ceratopteris > Ceratopteris richardii. The sequence goes on from CM035412.1 coordinate 167,805,723, forward strand.
AAAAATACATTTTACTGCCTTATCATCCAATTTTCTGCGATGTTGTTCAGGCACTAATGCATATGCCAAACAACCAAAAACACGCACATGAGCAACAGATGGCTTGCGGTCATGCCAAGCCTCATATGGAGTGATAGACTGCAACGCTTTGGTGGGACACCTGTTCAGTACATATGCTGCACACATGACAGCTTCAAGCCAGAAACTATGTGGTAAAGCCTGACTTTTGACCATGCACCTCGCCATCTCCATGAGTGACCTGTTCTTTCGTTCAGCAACTCCATTCTGTTGAGGTGTATACGGCACTGTACACTGGTGTTTTATCCCACGTTCAGCCAGAAATGCATTAAAATCTGAAGACATATATTCCCCCCCTCGATCAGAACGGAGGGTGCCCATTTTACATGCTGACAGATTTTCAGCCAAAACCAAAAACTGTTTGAAGCACATGAACACTTCGGACTTTGCTTTGAGTGGATATACCCATGCATGCCTGGAAAAATCATCAATGAAAGTCACGAAGTAAAGGTAATTTCCAAAAGAGGGTGTCTGCATAGGACCACAGACATCACTATGTACAAGCTGCAATTTCTGCATAGCCCGAACTGAACCATCTTTTGGAAAGGAAGAACGCTGCATTTTGCCCAAAATACAGCCTTCACAAACATGTTTTCCAGGTGCCTCAAGTTTGGGCAAAGAGGACACCATTTCAGATTTCTGTAGGCGTAACAAGCTAGCAAAATTCAGATGACCAAAGCGTGCATGCCAAAGCTTTGCATCTGACATAGCCTGAGAATCATGAACTGCACATGCCGAATCATTCACAGATCTTTCATAGTCTATGAGCTTATACAGCCCACGACATAAAATGCCAGAAGCAATAATCACATCGCCATTTGAGAGATCATGGACTGTACACCTGTCATCAACGAATTTCACAACCAAGCCAATCTTGGCTAATGCAGAAACTGATAACAGGTTCTTTTTGATCCCTGGCACAAATAAAGAATCTGACAAAGTGAAAGAACTACCATCAGCAGTAGTCAGAATGATCTTACCAACTCCCATAACAGGATAAGAGGAGTTATTGGCGCATGTGACAGTATTCCCTGTAGGGGCAGGCTCGAGTGAAGAGAAGAAACTGCGCTGCGAGGTAATATGTTTGGTCGCCCCACTGTCAAAGTACCAAACATCTGAGTCTACTGCAGACATGCACTGATCATGAGAAGATGGGTCAAAACTGCAGACAGTAGTAAACGCCCATTCTTCTTCCTGCACAAGATTTGCAGACTCTGTTTTTGGTGTAGAGGCCTCTGCAACAACCATTCCAGCCTCTTTCTTCTTTGCCTCTTTAGCAGCCAGTTTTGGACAGTTCTTTATAATATGATCATTTCCTTTACAGTACTTGCAGAACAATTTCTGCTTTTCTGATTTCTTCTCATCTTTATCCTGGTTCTTCGATTGTGCAGCATTTGCAGATTTCTGCTTACTAGTAGAAGAGCTCCATTTTCCTTTGCCCTTCTGACTAGCCAGGAAAGCTTGATCTGCAACACGCATAATGGACCTGTTCTGCCTGGACTGATCTTCCTGCAACAGAACAGAGACTAATTCCTCAAATGACAAGGCATTCGGATTGCCTTTCATCATCAATCGAAGAGTAGAGGCAAAACTCTGATATGAATCAGGAAGGCCATTCAGAACGGTCTGCACAAGTGAGCTATCTGGTATAACCTCATCAGCAGAAATCAATTGTTCCTTCAGGTCTTTGATCTTTGTAAGAAAACTGTCCATCGAATCACCTTCATTCATGTGCTCACTCTCCAACTGTTTTCGGAGGTAAGCAACACGAGCCTCATTCCTAGCTTGGTACAAAGTGGTAAGTGTATCCCAAGCATCCTTTGCTGTTCTGCAAGAGCGAATGTGAGGAATAATGGCACGTTTGACAGACAAAGCTATCAATGCATGTGCCTGGGCATCTCTGCCATCCCAACGAATCTGCTCTGCAGTAGGTGCAACAGAAACAGCAGCACGAACAGGAATCTGCGGAATATCATCTTCGACACCATCTTCATCAGCTCCAACACCTGTATTTGCAGTACCTGTCGTTACAGGTGTAACAGGACGTCTTTCAACACCCTGCACAATGTTCCACAATCCTTTTGCAACCAGTACATGTCGCATCATATAAGCCCATAATGGGTAGTTGGTACCATCCAACTTATCCTCAACAGCCAACATACGGAATACATCACTGCTTTCAGCCATGGCCGGTGACTAAAATACCTTGATGCAGAAAATTGACTGTATCTCAAAAAGTTGAACAGAACTGCCCACACGAGTTCTGCTAGACCTGTAGCAGACTTCGAGACGCTTAAACTGGCGAACAGAAACTGGTATATACCTTTGGCACAAAAGGACGAAATAGCCTGCACAAGCACTGCGATAGTGCGTTCGGAGGCCGAAACGAGCTCAGATCGCGATTTCGGCACCACAAAGCGAAGCTGTTTTGATCTCGGAAACACCCTGAGTATGCTCACCAAATTTTGTGTGAATCTGAGACTGCAAACGGAGGAGTGTCGACGGCGCCCTAGAAGAAGCAACGACCTGCTCTGATACCAATTGTTGGAGTTAGACGTCTGCGGAAGCACGCGAACAGCACAAGGAAGAAGAAGAAGCTTGGAGCACAACACACAAGACTGAATGTATTACTAGAGAATGTACAAAGATAAGTAGCCCATTAGGGCAATAGTCGTATATACAAGCCGGGGGAAAAAAACCTCCTAAAGAGGGAAAAAAGTGCCCCGGCGGTCCTAGAGTGTTCACACACATCACTACCTAAATATATCAACACATATTCTCTCTCATTAATGTATAGAAATTGCTTCAATCGGATGTTGTAGTGCCAAGCTATGGATTGGAGAAAATTGGTATGTCGAGCTGAGAAAGTGAAATGCGCATCTTCATGAAGAGGGTACTTGCAGACTTCAAAAAGGATGCTCCATTTGGTTTTCACCTATTTTTCTTGACCAGATCCCTCTCTACATGGTAAAATACATATACATAGGCTTGCTTTCCCCAAGAAAAACTCTAAACCCTTTTGTTTTATCTCCCCAAAATTAACAAAACTCAAAATTTATCAAGTTCTATCTCCTTCAAGAGATGATAATCCCAAATTAGAGCTCACGAGCAATAGTCAATGAGCCTCTATATCCCATATACAAAGCTCACAACATCTTGGTCGTGATCATTTGTTGTCCTTCATAGGGGATAGTTGGTCGCTAATAGAAGTTCATGCGCATGTTGACATTTGTCCTACTCTGATACCACTATTGCTATCTCTCCATGATCCTCCTTGTTTTTGGAGGTAGCTCAACACAAACTATGAGGTAGAAGATGAAATCGACACTAGCTAAATACTCAAAAATCACACATGGAGTCATATCAATACTAATCCTCTGAGCCAATCATTTGGAACTACATTCTTAGCTTCCCATATCGAGAGCTTTAGGTGGCTCCTCACATGAGTGCCACTTGGCACTCATGTGAGAGCTCGTGTGCCAGCATTTTTAGTTCTAGCTGGAATTTTTTTTCGAACAAGCTTTTGAATCTGCGCACGGATCATGGTGATGAATACATATCACATGACTTTAATGATTTTCTTTGTAAAAGAGGTATTTCACACCAATGTACGGTGCCATATACACCTCAGCAAAATGGTTTTGCCGAGTGTAAAAATAGAACTCCCCTTGAAATGGCACGATGTATGGTTAAAGGAAAGTACCTTCCTGACAAGTTTTGGATGGAAGTGGTCATGTGTGCAAACTATGTGTTGAATCACTACCCTACAAAAGCATTGAGAGTTACCACTCAACAAGATCAAGCTCTCACCATGCATCATGTTATTTTGTGGATTATTCTCTTATTGCAACAACATGTAGTGAAGAGCCACTTACTTTTGAAGATGTATGTGATGATCCACAATGGACGAGTGCTATGCAATCAGAAATGGATTCCATACATAGGAATGGTACTTGGGAGTTATGTGAATTGCCAAAAGGAAAAAATGCCATTGGTACAAAGTGGGTTTACAAGATTAAGTGAAAGTCTCATGGTAGCATTGATTGCTACAAAGCTAGATTGGTTGCGAAAGGATATGTGCAACAATATGGCATTGACTATGGGGAAACTTTTGCACCTACTTCATGCATGACTACCGTTCGTACCATGGTTGCATTGGCTGCCCATCGAGGTTGGAAACTACCTCAGTTGGACATAAAAACAACTTTCTTGAATGGTGATTTGCAAGAAGAGGTCTATGTGAAGCAACCTCTTGGATTTGCTATGAAAGGTTAAGAGCTTTGTATGGTCTCAAGCAAGCTCCACGTGCATGGTATGACAAAATCCATAAGCACTTGATTGCTCTTGGATTCACATGTTTTCCAATTGAAAGCACACTCTATGTATGCAAAGATGGGGCTGATCTGATAGTGCTTGTTCTTTATGTCGATGACATACTCTTGACTAGGTCATTTGATGCAAAACTTGACATTCTTGTGGCTGATTTGCAGCATACTTTTGATGTCACTTATCTTGGTCTTTTGAGCTACTATCTTGGCATCTAGTTTGTATCCATTGAGGTGGGAATTGTTATGCATCAAGCAAAGTATGTTGAAAATTTACTTGAGCGTTTTGGCTTTGAGGATTGGAAGCCAATTTCCACATCAGTTGAGACAGGATTTAGGTTCTCAGTTGAGGATTCTAGTGATGCATTTGACACTTTTCTTTATCAACAAGCTATGAGATGTCTTATATATGCATGCAACACAAGGCCGGATATACAGTATGCAGTTTCTCAGTTGAGTCGATTCATGCATAGCCCTGACGCTAAGAATTGGCAAGCGGTGAAATGTGTGTTTAGATATCTCAAAGGCACTTTGAGTCTAGGTCTCTTTTATCGAAGAGATATTTAGTCATGCTTGCATGCTTTTAAAGATAGTGATTAGGCTGGTTGTTATGGTACTCACTTGCCCACTAGTGGTTATTGCTTTTTACTTGGAAAATCATGCATATCTTGGTTGAGCAAGAAGCAACTGGCAGTGGTGACATCGATTTGTGAAACTGAGTATAGGGTAGTTTTCACAACTACAATGAAGTGTATATGGCTGAGATGCCTATTGATGGATCTTTACGTGGAGATTGATGCTACTATGCATATTCTCACTGATAGTCAGAGTGCATTGGCTATTGCACAAAACCCAATATTTCATGCATGGACCGAACATATTGAGCTCCATTATCACTATGTGAGCAGTGCCTTCATGCAAGAGATATTGATTTGGTATACATGCCTACACAAGATAATGTGGCAGACATATTCACCAAAGCTCTTCCATGGGAAAATTTTGAAGCTTTTCACAAAGCTTTAGGCTTATTACCTTGTGGGGGCTGATGTCTCACTCCCTATATGTGTTCACATCATTCGCTCCAGGGGGGTTTGTTACACTTATGTGTTCCTCGAGTAGCTTTGATGTGAACCTTTTTCCCTATACATGGGCACTTTTTACTCTAGTGCTTGCTAGAGATTTTTTTCCCATGTTACCACGTACATGATTCACTCATATGTGGTGGTACTTTGTACTTAGGGATATTATTCAGCTCTTACTTCAATTCAATTCATCGTCAATAGAGAGAGCTATTCCAACCATTCGTCTAGCCCATGTGTTTTGCTGCATTTGTGCTCCTTGTGTGTGCTTCTCATGTGTCTCGCACTTCTACACACACCCAACAATGAGTACATGTGAGTACTCACCTATTTCTTCTTATCATGCTGAGAGAAGTGTGTGAATTTAATCTCATACATGCATATGCGTGGGGTATAAAGTTTGGTGGTATGGTACATCAAACTTTATACCCCACATATAGTGATGTGTGTGAACACACTTAGGACCTCCAGGGCACTTTTGTTGGAGTTTGAGGTCTACAAAAGCACCCAAATAGCACAAGGAAGAAGAAGAAGCTTGGAGCACAACACACAATACTGAATGTATTACCACTAGAATGTGCAAAGATAAGTGACCCATTAGGGTTATAGGCATATATACAAGCCAAGGGAAAAAACCTTCTAAAGAGGAAAAAAAGTGCCCTGGAAATCCTAGTGCGTTCACACACATCACTACCTAAATATATCAACAAATCCCCCCTCGAAGTGATGCGATGAACAAGGAGATAGCACTCATGTATAAGGAAGTGCCAAGCTATGTGGAATCAATCCACAAAAGGAAGTAAGCCCAAATCTTTGCGGAAAGCTTCAAACTTCTCCCTAGGCAGAGACTTTGTGAAAAGGTCTACAATGTTATCATGTGTGGGAACATATGCCAAATTAATCTCTTCAATAGAGAACCTCTCCCTGACATAATGATAGTGCACCTCAATGTGCTTAGTGCAATCATGGAACATAGGGTTCCTCACAATTGCCAATGTGCTCTACCTGTTAGTGAAGATGGTGGAGGCAGAAGACTGACCAACTCCCAAATCAACCATAAGGCATCTGAGCCACACACACTCAACATTCACTATGAAAAATGCCCTATACTCAGCCTCATAACTAGAAGTGGCCACAGTAAGTTGCTTCTTGCTCAACCAAGATATGCATGAGCTACCAAGCATGAAAGCAAAAACCATTGGTGGACACACAAGTATCATAGCAACCAACCCAATCAGAGTCAGAAAAAGTATGCAAATCTGGCAAAAGTGATCCCCCCTTGGGATAAAACAATCCAAGTAGTCCGGTACCACTCAAGTAGTGAAAGATGCACTTAACTGCCTACCAATGCTTGACACCTAGGAATCCATAAACCTGCTAATCTATGAGATAGAAAACTGAATATCTGACCAAGTAATGCATAAGTAAATCAAGCACTCAACAACTTCTGATAAAGAACAACATCAAATGCATCTCCAGCATCATGAAGACTCAATCGTAAACCTTTCTCCATAGGAATGGCAATAGGTTTGTAGTCTTCAAGGCCAAAACACTACAATAATGTGTTAATATATTTTGTTTGACACAAAGATATTCTGCCATCAAAGTGCATAAATTGAATGCCCAAATAATGATGCAAATGTGCCGAATCTGACATCTCAAATTATGGCATGCAAATCAACCTTAAAATCAGCAATATGCTTCTCATGAGGACCAATGAACAACATGTCATCAACATACACAACAATGATCTAAAGCACATCATTTGCATGCTTAACATATAAGGTGCTCTCAGTTGGATTGTTCTTAAAACCGTGTGCAATCAGGTAGGCATGTATCTTTTCATACCAAGCACGTAGTGCTTGCTTCAAACATATAATGCCTTTTTCAACCTCCAAACTTGGTTTTCATGCCCTTTTTGCACAAAGCCACGTGGATGAAAAACGTACACTTCTTCATGCAAGTCACCATTCAAAAATGTAGTTTTAATGTCCAACTAATGTACATTCCAACCATGATGAGTTGCACGTGCACTGATGCTACAAAAAGTAGTCATTCAACATGTAGGAGCAAAGGTCTCATCATAATCAATGCCTCTTTATTTAGCATAACCCTTTGCAACAAGCCGGGCCTTATACTTGTCAATTGTTCCATCAGGCTTATGCTTAAGCTTGTACACCCGCTTAGTGCTAATGGCCTTCTTGCAAGGAGGCAAGTCACATAAAGACTAGATACCATTTTTTCATAATAGCATTATATTCTGATTGCATAATAGCCATCCAATTTTTAGAATGTTTTGCTTCATCAAACGAAACAGGCTCATTCTCATCACAAAAACTAGAGGCAACCATAGCATAGCAACCTGATGCAAAAAAAGAACTATGAGAGCCTGAACTAGTATGATATGATAGAGGTCGCATCTAATTTTCTATCTTGTAAAGTTTGCACCAGCCATGTAGGCATAGTTTTTGCCTCCTCTATATCAGTTCTTTCATCAACAAGTGCATCATATAAATCTGCATCAGAAATGGAATGATTTGCATCATCACATGAAACCTATAAAGGCTAAAAAGTTGCCTCATTTGGACTAGCACTAGACTGTCCACCTGTAAAAAGAGGCAGCAAGGTGTCACACATGTCTTTGGAGCTAACTGATGTCTCCTTAGTACATGAAAGTAATTGATGAATAACATCTTCCACAAAAACAACATCATGGCTAACCAAAATGTGTTTAGTCTATAGATTATATAGATGATAGCCTTTGATTTGAGAACTGTACTCAACAAAAATACATTTCACTGCTTTATCATCCAATTTCTTGCATTGTTGTTTAGACACTAATGCATATGCCAGACAACAAAAAACACTCAGGTGAGCAACAGATGGCTTGTAACCATGCCAAGCCTCATATGGAGTGATAGACTCCAATGCTTTAGTGGGGCATGTGTTAAGTACATATGCTGCACACATAATAGCGCCAGAAACTATGTGGCAAAGCTCGACTCGTGACCATACACCTCACCATCTCCATGAGTGACCTATACTTCTGCTCATCAAATCCATTCTGTTGAGGTGTATATGGCACTATACACTGATGTTTTATCCCATCCCATGTTCAGCCAGAAATGCATTAAAATTAGAAGACATATATTCCCCCCCTCGATCAGAATGGAGGGTGCCCATTTTACATGCTAACAGTTTTTCAGCCAAAACCAGAAAGTTTTTGAAGCATATAAACACTTTGGACTTTGCTTTCAATGGATATATCCATGCATGCCTGGAAAAATCATCAATGAAATTCACTAAGTAAAGATACTTCCCAAAGGAAGGTGTCTGCATAGTACCACAGACATCACTGTGTACAAGCTACAATTTCTGAGTAGCTCAAACTAAACCATATTTTGGGAAGGAGGAATGCTGCATTTTGCCCAAAATATAGCCTTCACAAACATGTTTACTAGGTGCCTCGAGTTTGGGCAAAGAGGACACCATTTTAGATTTTCTACAAGTGTAGCAAATTAGTGAAATTTAGATGACCAAAGTGTGCATGCCAAAACTTTGCATCTGACGTAGCCTGAGAATCATGTACTACATGCTAAATCATTCACATATTTTTCATAGTCTATGAGCTTATACAGCCCACGACATAAAATTCCAGAAGCAATAATGACATTACCATTTGACAGATCATGAACTCTACATCTGTCATCAACAAATTTCATTACCATTTGACAGATCATGAACTCTACATCTGTCATCAACAAATTTCACAACCAAGCTGATCTTGGCTAATATTGAAACTAATAACATATTTATCTTGATCCCTAGCATAAATAAAGCCTTCGACAATGTAAAGGAACTACCATCAACAGTAGTTAGAATGATCTTACCAACTCCCATGATAGGATAAAAGGAGTTGTTGGCGCATGTGACAATATTCCATGTAGAGGTAGGCTTGAGTGAAGTGAAGAAACTACACTACAGGGTAATATGTTTGGTTGCCCCACTATTAAAGTACCAAACATCTGACTATACTATAGACATACACTATTCATGAGAAGATGGGTCATAAGTGCAAACTGTAGTAAATGCCTATTCTTCATTCTACACAAGACTAGCAGACTTTGTTTTGGGTGTAGAGGCCTCTATAACAACCATTCCAACCTCTTTTTTCTTTGGCTCTTTTGCAGCCAGTTTTGGATAGATCTTTATGACACGATCATTTCCTTTATAGTATTTGCAAAACAATTTTTGGTTTTCTATTTTCTTCTCATCTCTGTCATCCTTCTTTGATTGTGCAGAATCATCAGATTTATGCTTACTACTAGATGAGTTCCATTTACCTTTGCCCTTTTGACTAGCCAAGAAAGCTTGATCTACAACATGCATAATGGACATGTTCTGCTTAGATTGATCTTCCTGCAATAGAACAGACACTAACTCCTCAAATGTTAAGGCATTTGGATTTCCTTTTATCATCAATCAAAGAGTAGAAGAAAAACTATGATACAAATCTAGAAGAACATTCAAAACAATCTGCACAAGTGAACTATCAGGCAAGACTTCATTGGTAGAAATCAATTACTCCTTCAAATGTTTGATCTTTGTTAGAAAACTTTCCATGGAATATCCTTCATTCATGTGCTCACTCTCCAACTGTTTTTGGAGGTAAGCAACACAAGCCTCATTCCTTGCCTGGTATAAAGTGGTAAGTGTATCCCAAGCATCCTTTGTTGTTCTGCAAGAGCGAATGTGAGGAATAATGGCACGTTTGATAGACAAGGCTATCAATGCATGTGCTTGAGCATCTCTGTCATCCCAACAAAGTCACTTTAGTAGGTACAACAAGAACCGTAGCACGAATAGGAACCCGAAGAATATCACCATCATTCAGCACCATCTGCATCACCTTCCACAACTATGTTTGCAAGTGTAATAGGACATTTTTCAACACCCTACACAATATTCCACATTCCTTTTGCAACCAATACATGACACATCATATAAGCCCATAATGGGTAATTGGTACCGTCCAACTTATTCTCAACAACCAACATACATAATACATTACTACTTTCAACCATGGCATGTATATATCTTTGGCACAAAAAGACAAAATTTCCTACACAGGCGCTGTGATAGTGGGTTCGGAGGTCGAAAGGAGCTTAGATCGTGATTTCAACACAACAAAGCAAAGCTATTTTGAACTCCTAATCACCTTGAGTATGCTCACCAATTTTTGTATGAGTCTGAGACTGTTGCCTTAGATGAAGCGGTGACTTGCTCTGATACCAATTGTTGGAGTGTGAGGTCTATAGAAACACGCAAACAACACAAGGAAGAAGAAGAAGAAGCTTGGAACACAACACACAATACTGAATGTATTACCACTAGAATGTACAAAGATAAGTGATAGGTTAGGGCTATATGCATATATACAACCGAGGGGAAAAAACCTCTTAAAGAGGGAAAAAAGTGCCCTGACGGTCCTAATGTGTGCACACACATCACTAACTAAATTTATCAACACTTTTTTCCCTCTTTAGGAGGTTCTTTCTCCCCCCGGCTTGTATATATGCCTATAACCTTACATGTCACTTATCTTTGTACATTCACTTGGTAATTCATTCACTGTTGTGATGTGCTCCAAGCTTCTCCTTCTTCCTTGTGTTGTTCATGTGTTTATGTAGACCTCAAAATCCAACAATTGGTATTAGAGCAGGTTGCCACTTCGTCTAGGGCATCATCAACACCCCTTCGGTTACAGTCTTAGAATCATGCTAAAATTGGTGAGTACAATCAAGGCCTCTAAATGCACTATCACAACACCTATGCACACAATTTAATCTTTTTGTGCCAAACATATATATAGGGTTTGGTTTGCCAGTACAAGCATCTAGAAGTCTGCTACAAGTTTAGCAAAGCTTGACAAGGTGGTTTTGTTCAACTTTTTGAGACACAATAATTTTTTTGCATCAGGGTATTTTGCTAGTGGGCATGGTTGAAAGCAATGATGTATTATGTATGTTGGTTGTTGAGGATAATGTGGATGGTACCAATTACCCATTATGGATATATATGATGCATGATGTATTGTTAGCAAAAGGATTGTGTAATATTTTACAGGGTATTGAAAAATACCCTAATGCACCTATGAATATAGTTCACATAACACGTTTATTATGCATGTTGCAGATCAAGGTTTCTTAGCTTGTTAGAAGGGCAAAGGTAAATGCAGCTCATCTACTAATAAGCAGAAATCTGCGAACGTTGCACAAGTGAAGAAGGAAGACAAAGATGAGAAGAAAATAGAGAAGCAAAAATAGTTTTGCGTATTTTTGCCATCATGTTTCCCTATTGGCCATCCTATACCAACTAGACTCATACCAACTATCAAAATCGTTAGCTTTCCACTAGTGACATCCACCCTTTTAAGAACAAGAGACTGAATGAGAAGACTTTTCAATGATCTCATAGCTTTGGTATGCTTCTCAATTCGAAGAAACTTATGTTCTTTTCTCAAGAATTTGATATAGGTCATTAGCCACATGAGTAAAATGTGGTATCCAAATACAGTAGAATACACATGCTCCAAGGAATCGTCTAACTTTAATCACATTGTAACATTCATTAGGTAATTGATTAATCACATCTATCTTCACACGATATGGTTTGTGCCCATAGTGACCACGCATGTGACCAACTATTAATACCTCATTAACACCAAACACTAATTTTTCACTAGATAGGGTGAAATGACTTCTTTGAATCATTCTAAATTCTTTTTGCAATAGAATATGTGATCTTTCACAAATTTTCTACACCTTTCATAGTCAAGTTGATCACTTTCATACTTTCTTTGCATCCTTTTATTGGCACATCATTGAGGAATGGAATAGTAAGTCATGGAATAAAATCATGCAATACACTATTCATTGCATTCATCATGTGTCCCATAGAGTTGGTAGCTCCTTGTGGTAGTGTGCACATACACACTGAGCCTAATGGAGTTCTCATTGTCATAATATCTCTGCTTCCTAATGCCAAGTGAACTCGGTCATATATGGAGTAGAGATATCCCATGGAATAAATAGCATGTTCAGAAAAATCATATGCATAATCATCTACAATTGGACCCATTTTGAAATTCCTTACCATCACTTTGTTTATAGGCTAAAGAACTTGAATAAATATCTGTTTTCTATTCTTTTTAGCTCACTAAACCATCGATCTGAATAAGGAGCCATTTTTCTCTTTCAACAAGTGAATTAATTATGGAAGATGAGCTTTTGGTACTCAAATAGCCCGTAAGCTCCACCAAATATGAGGAATGGTGAAAATCACCATTGGCACCACCACCTTTGGATCTACACATCCTAACTCATTTGGCTCAAATGAAAATGCTTTGCCATGCTTTCGAATCATCCATTCCAATTCCTTCATTTTTTAGGCAATAAGAAATCCTCACATCTAACTTTTAATTTTGCTATGATTTCATATGTGAAGGTCTATCCAATATATTTAGCATCTCTTAGACTAGACTCATCACTTACTTCATTTACAATATTGTAACTTTCTTTAGGTAAAGGTTGTGCAACATGTTTAACTTTCCCATCAAAAATCTTATATTTTGTTTGAAGTTGGGGCTCAAGATCTATTTTCTCTTTCTCAATCAAGGATTCAAAATATTGGGTTATAGTCACATAAGCCTTAAGTGAATAACGTTCAAAAACTGATCATAGGAATTTTCCTCTTGTAGAAGTGTCTCAATGTTCTTCATAATGTCAAAACATGAAAAGAAATCAAATAAGCCACTAATTGATCTATCAATCCTTCCATGACAAAATCTCTTTCCCTTCGCCCAATAATTTACCTCCTAATATCTTATAACTTTTGATTCTCATGAATCACATACAATGGATGGATTTTCTTCTATCATGGTAGGAGGCGAGATTTCCATAAACCACGTTCCACAATCATCTCACTTAATCATGTCACTATCATAAAATCTTGCTCAAATTGTCCAATCAAATCACTTATTAACAAAATTATATTACCTAGATGATTGACACACACAATCATAAACTAGATAGACTTAAGTGAACAACTATGTTCTTATGAACTTTCAACATCCATGACTTTAGTATCCATTTGTGCCTCATTGATGAACATTTGGCCCAAAATAACAAGATATGGACAACCAATATCTATAGAAAAGTGATGCGCATCAAAAACATCTATTATGGAAATTGTTACATAATCACATTCTCCATGTAAATCTCCACTTAAGTTATTTGCATATTTCATTCTCCAACCATGCTCTCAATCCATAGGCCACTTCTCTTGGTCATACATATTTTTGGAAATCACATTGATTTATGATCTAGAGTCAATAAGATCAACATAAGATCTTGGTTTTTTACCAAGTTTCACCATAGTTTTTGTTGTTCCTTTAGCCCAAATATTATTTTCATTGTGGATTTCATGTAAATTCAAAGCATGTTCATCCTCAGGAAGCACTTTAGGTAATCTTCTAAATTCATTACACTTTACTTCTGTTTGAACATGTTGGACCATTGGAACTTGCTCATTTATTATTGGTTCCTCAAACTACTGACCCTTTTTCTTAATACTATCAAGTATTTCATCAATAAACCCACCTTTAGCAATTCCCAATAAGTCTTCGAGTGGAATAGAAATGATGCTCTTAAGAATTTGTCATCAAGCACTTGTTCTGAATCTGTTTGTTTCTCCAAATCAGAAACTACTTTCTAAGCAAGACCTTTCTTAGATTCTTTCTTTTCCTCTTTACTAATTTCTATCTCAATCGGCTCATCCATTCTTACTTCCTTTTTTTCACTTTTCCTTGTATTCTCTTTTTTGCTTTTCTTCACCATTTGCTTCATATGCATACACATTGAATGCATCAACAAGGCAATCCCAATTATTTTGCAATCAAATTGTATTCCCAACCTTATTCAATGATTCTATCCTTATTCAATGATTCTATAGATAATTTTTTATTCTTAAAAATTGTTAGAAAATTGCCCCATATATTTCTAGGCTCATCATCTTGCTCTCAAGAAAGTTTAAACAAGAAGCTAGATGTATCATTAAACATTTGGCTTGTGGAGGCAATTAATAGGCATTGGATTTCTTGTGTCACCAAAGAAAATCTTTCCCTCAACCCATTGCACAAGATGTTTATCTCTAAATTCTTGAAAAGATTCACAATACTTGCTTGGATGCTCCAAACTATCACACCAAATGCATCTTTTGATAAATTTTCCTTTAGGTTCTTGTTTCTGCTTTAGTGCATTGGATTTATCTAATTTGGTAAATTTTAAACACAGATTCTATATACCTTGGATGGTTTCATCCATGTATGCAAGTGGAGGAACTACTGATCATACCTCGAGATGAGATTCAATTTATATTTTTGGAGTTGGATTTAAGTTATTTTGAACCTCCTGAGGTCTTTTGACTTCCTCAACTCTACCTTGAGCGATTCGAGACTTACATCATTTATGTTTCATGAGCATCAAGGTTGCTTCTTGCACCTTATCCAAGTCTGTAATCAAGCCTATTGGTTCAGTCAAATATTCAAGAAAATTTCCTATCTCTAAGGCTAAGACTAGATCAACACTTTGAATAAAAAGCTCAACTTTCTCATGAGCTATAGCATTTTGATCTCCTTCATCCAATTGTGTAAAATGTTCTTCAAATTCACGTAGCAGTTAAGTTGCTACAAGTCCCTTATGAGGAGAAGCTACCCATTCCTTAAATGATTGAAAAGTAGGTACAGTAAAGTCCTCTAGAACATATTCTGCCTTCAAGAGCTTCTTTGTTAGAGTTTGCGGTCTACCGAAGCACGCGAACAACACAAAGAAGAAGAAGAAGCTTGGAGCACAAAACACAATACTGAATATATTAGCAAGTGAATGTACAAAAGATAAGTGACTCGTTAGGGTTATAGGCATATACACAAGTTGGGGGAAAAAAACTTCCTAAAGAGGGAAAAAAGTGCCTTGGTAGTCTTAGTGTGTTCACACACATCACTACTAAAATATATCAACAAATCCCCCCTAGGAGTGATGTGCTGGAGTGATGCGGTGAACAAGGAGCTAGCACTCATGTATAAGGAAGTTCCAAGCTAAGTGGAAAGAGATCAATCTACAAAAGGAAGTAAGCCCAAAGCTTTGTAGAAAGCTTCAAACTTCTCTTGAGGCAGAGCCTTTGTGAAAAGGTTTGCAATGTTCTCCTGTGTGGGCACATATGCCAAATTGATTGTTGATATATTTTGATAGTGATGTGTGTGAATGCACTTAGGACCATCGCGGCACTTTTTTTCATCTTTAAGAGCCTTTTTTCGTGAATTGTATATATGCCTATAACCCTAATGGGTCACTTATCTTTCTACATTCACTTGGTAATATATTTAGTATTGTGTGTTGTGCTCCAAGATTGTTCTTGTTCCTTGTGTTGTTTGATTGCTTCCGTAGGCCTAAAACTCCAACAATTGGTATCAAAATGGGTCTCTGCTTCATCTAGGGCATCCTCGATACCCCTCGTGTCATAGTCTTAGAATCGCGTGAAATTTGGGGAGCATACTCATTTTGATTAGGAGTTCAAAACAATTGTAGTGTGTGATGTCGAAATTGTGATTTGAGCTCATTTTGGCCTCCAAATGCACTATTGTAGTGCCTTTGTAAGAAATTTTGTCTTTTTGTGCCAAAAATAAATAGAGGTTTTAGTTTTCCAGGACAAGCACTCAAAGTTTGCTATAGGTTTAGCAGAGCTTGACAGGGTATTTCTGTTCAACTTTTTGAGATACAATCATTTTTCTTCATCATGGGTGGTAATGGCTGAAAGTAATGATGTATTTTTTATGTTGGCTATTGAGGACAAGTTGGATGGTACCAATTACCCATTATGGGCATATATGATGCATCATGTATTGGTCACAAAAAGACTATGGAATATTGTGCAAGGTGTTGAAAAACGACCTACTACACCTACAAATACAACCATTGAAGGTGATGCAGATTGCATTGAAGATAATGATCTTCAAATTCCTATTCCTATTTTGGTTCCTACTGCAGCTACTGCAAAGAAACTTCGTTGGGACAATAGAGATGCTTAGGCACATGCATTGATGGCTTTGTCTTTCAAATGTGCCATTATCCTTATATTCACTCTTGCAAAACAACAAACGATGCTTGGGATACACATACCACTTTGTAGCAGGAAAGAAATGAGGATCATGTTGCTTACCTCCGAAAACACTTGGAGGATGAGCATATGAATGAAGGAGATTCTATGGACAATTTTTTGACAAAGATCAAAGACTTGAAGGAGTAGTTGATTTTCTAGATGAAGCATTGCCAGATAGTTCACTTGTGCAGACCATTCTTAATGGTCTTCCAGATTCATATCAGATTTTTGCTTCTACTCTTTGGTTGGTGAATGAAAGGAAATGTCCATTTCTAGCCCACAAGGTGGGGCCCACAAAAAAATTAGGTCAGTTTGCAAAACTATAACATGCATTTTATTTGCCAACACTCCAATATTCCAGATCCAAAATTTGAAGCAATTCCATGTAGTATTGATACACGAAAATTGTGTTTCTATGAGATTGAAGTGTCATGTCATAGTGTGATAGTATTCAAGCAGAGGTAGTGCTTCTAGTGTCTTTGTAATGTTGCAAATTGCTACAAAAATGGGAACTGCACATGGAATGAGGTAGCTTATAAGCGATAAGCTGGACAAGAACAACTTTTATGCTTGGAGATTCAAAATGACAAATTTCCTAATGGGAAAAGGCTATTGGAAGTACATCAAAGGAGAAAACAAAAATGCTCCTTAGTTACCAGAAAGGAATCAGAATGTGGACCAATTAAGAGCATATGAAGAATGGAAGAAGGAGCACAAAAGGTAATGTATTGGCTATCTCTTAGCATATAGGATAGCATGATTGGGCACATATAGGATGCCAAGGCTCTAAAAGAGGCTTGGAACAATTTTTTCATAATGTATGAGACCAATACAAAGGCATGGAAATTGCCACTCAAGAACAAGCCGCATACACTAGAGAAAAAGGGCATGTTGGTAAGTGACTACACCCTAGAAATCAAAAGCATATGTGAGTCATTTGCATCTATTGGCATGAAACTAAATGATGATGATAAGGTGGAAGTGTGCCTTCATGGTTTATGAGCTGCATACAAATAGTTTAGAACTTCTATTTAGACCAAGGAAAATATTCCGGCTTTGGTTGATCTAGTGTCCATGCTAATTATTCAAGAAAAGAATCTTGGTGAGAACTCAAACTCCCAAGGAAAACCTAGATCTAAGTAGGTATTCTACTCTGGCAGAGGAAGAGGCAAAGGTAGATGTTTTGGAACTAGAAGAGGAAACACTAACCAAGACCAAGGTCAACAACAAAATCATGCAGGAGGTAGAAGATAGTTTTGAGGCAGGGGGAGCCAAAGAGGTCGTAATAATTTCCAAAGAAATGATTCAGGTAATGACAGTAAAGGATGCTAGAATTGTGGTAAACCTGGACACTTTGAACATGATTACATGTTGACAAATCAAAATAGCAAAAGGTAGTAAAATAAATATTCTCGATAAGTGGAGATGATTTTGAGAAGTTGTTCATGGTCCAACATCACATGATGAATACAATTTCTATTGATGTTTCAAAGTTGAATCGTAATCTCTCGTATGATGATTCAGGTGCTTCAAATCACATGACCAGTCATGCAGAATGGTTTAGTAGTTTGTAGGAATTTCCGATTCCTGGATATATTGAAATAGGTGATGAAACATCACATCCTATCAAGCACACAAGAAACATAACACTATCTATGGAGAATGGGAAGGTAAAACATCTTACTAATATGTTGCATGTTCCAAATATAACAAAGAATCTAGTTTCTATTGCACAAATGGCTGACCAGGGATTACAAGTTAGGTTCAATGCTAATGGGTTATATGTAGAAGTGTACAAACAAGATGGAAGATTGATTTCCAAGGGAAACAAAGTGGGTCAGATGTTCACTTGAAATGTGAAAATTCTTGAAATGAATGCAGCCATATTTGCAAAAGGTGAAGGAGTTATTGCTGATATAGAGATCTAACAAAAAGGAATAGGACATGCAAATTTGTAGAGGTTGAAATTGATGCAATCAAAGGAGATTGCCAATGGACTACCAAATTTCAATATTGCATAGATGCAAAAAGTATGTGCAACATTTCAATTTGGTAAATAGTCAAGAGCATCATTTTTTCATGACAAGCATGTTATTGAGAATGTGCTAGAAATAGTACATACAAATGTTTGGGGTCTTGCAAAGACCACATCAATGGGTGGTTGTAGGTTTTATGTTACTTTCATTGATGACCATACACGAAAAGTGTGGGCATATTTCATGAAAGAGAAGAGTGAGGTGTTCACTCACTTCCAAAATTTCAAGTCTATGGTGGAAAAGCAGATAGGGAAGTATATTCAGACATTAAGATCTGATGGAGGAGGTGAATACATGTCAAATGAGTTTAGCAGCTTTCTAAAAGGTCATGGAATTTGATGATAGTTTTCATGTAGGTACACACCACAACAAAATGGTGTTGTTGAATGCAAAAATAGACGTATCGCAAAAATGGCAAGAGCCTTGATGGTTGAGAAGAATATGCCTCATTGTTATTGGGTAGAAGTTGTGCACACTACTGTATACATGATGAAAAGAACTCTAAGTCCTGTTGTACATCAAGTTATAGCTGAAGAGAAGCTTACAGGTAAAAAGCCAAACTTATCACATATGAAAGAATTTTTTGTATTTGTTGGAACATCAATCTTACACTATGCTTGAGGTGGATTTGATCTACATCAAAAAAGCTATGGTTTGGATTATGCCAAAACATCCATTGAAGCGTTTTTTTACCTATGCTAATTTATTATATCTTTTAAAAGATTTTTTATGGATCATTTACCATTCTAAAAGCCTAGAGCTTTACATATGTAAAATTAGAAAAAAGGAGTCAAAATTCCACGAATTTGAGGTGGTTGAGTTGGAATCAATGAATCAATCAATCACCTAAAAGTAGATCAAACTAGATCTTCACTTTTTCTAGATTGTAGGAAAGTGAACTGATTCCCTCCAACAACTAATCCCCCCTTCATTTGAATTCAAAATCCACTTGTTGAAGTCGTGAAGCAGTTCAAGGTTCTATATAAAGACTTCAAATCACTTTTTACATTACATGAAATCAATATATATATACTTGTGTCCATGATTGTCTTGCTCCTTCATTTTTCTGCATCATCTCCTTCAACAAAAGTAAGCGTGCAAAGGTTGCTCCTCTATCTACAGTGCTCTAAATTGGATGAGTCAACACCCATTGGAAAGATATTGGTGTCTCTTTTGTGTGTGTAAATTTTCAAATCATTTTGTTTAGTAGATTGGATGAAAACTTAGTTTTTCTATCTCAGGGTCTATCTCTATGCATTCTTGAAAAATAGGAGGTACCACTGTTGAGTGTCAGATTCATTCCAAAAGGATATTTTATTTATTTATTGTAATCTTGTGCATATATACACTCAACCCTATTTTTATCACTCCTCCAAAACAATTTTTTCCAATTTTAATCATGTTGACTGCTATGGGCATTTGAAGTTGATTGTCTCATCCAAAGATAGTAAGTTTTTCGAGCTAGTCAATGCGCAAACATATCTGTTTTGTATTGACTTTTTCTTCTTGATGCTCCAAAGTACATAGTGAATTTTATTTCACTTATAGCATGCCTATAAGGTCTATTTGAGTTTCCATAAGCTCAAGGGCTGGTCTTGTGTCGGTTGGCTGGACCGAACTTCGTCGCTATACAACTCATTTTTGTACCTCCTACAAGCTTCTCCAAGTTCTTTCAATATTGCATATGTACATGTTCCACATGAGTTAAGGATTAAGCTTGATCCAAAAGAAGAAAAATATATCTTCATTGGGTACTCTCTTGAGCAAAAGGGATATAAATGTTTTAACCCAGTCACATGATAGGTGAAGGTAAATAGAGATGTGGTGTTGGATGAAATATCAAGATTCTATGCAAATTCCAAAGAAGGACTTAACCTTGACTCCAATGACAAAGGAAATGCTGAAAAATCAAGTGCATAATCTCAAGTTTTGAGTGGACCTGATGCATCACCGAGCAGTAAATCCAGGTCAAATCCATGGAGTGGAAGATTGCTTGGAAATTTCAGTCCAATAAATTCATCAACTACATCGAAGAAAGGTAAAGAAAAGTTTTTTGTCAATATTAAAACATCTACGAGCTTTGAAGAAATTGATGTAGATTCAAGTGGTTCAAAAAAGAGCCTTGATGAGGAACTTGGATTTCCATCTATGAAGACTTCAGGAGTAAGAAAGGCACATGCAGATGATACAAGGAGAAGTGACCCAAGACCAAGAAGATTTGGGAGGATGCGGAAGTCAGTGCAACAATTGACGTATGATAGTTACATGGCTTGTCATTGTGCCTACATGAGCAAGGTTATACAAGATGTTGAACCTCCTTGTTTTGAAGATGCAATCAAAAATGCAAATCGGGAGAAAGCTATGGATGAGGAGATGGGTGTGTTTTATGGAAATGAAACATGGAAGCTGGTTCCATTGCCGCAAGGAAAGAAAACCAAAGGTTGCAAGTGAATTTATTCCCAACCACCGAATTTATGTTTCGAAGCAAGGAGAGTGGCATATACTTGGGGAAGAAAAAAAAACTCAAATATAAATGTCTTGTTGGCATCATCATTTTGAGGCTAAAGGAAGGCTACAATTGGATGTATTTTCTAAAATGGAATATCATGTGCCTTAGCATATTCATTGGAAACCATTCTTTTATCCATATTTGTATCACATTTACTCATAAAATAAGTGAAATCTTATGTCCATGTCCAAGTAGTTACTTTCCACTGTAGCAAAGAAGTTTGTCACAACAAGCCACTTGACACTTTCATATTCACAATTCTTTACTCAAACTTGTATCAATCTATTACTCAATCCCTTTTTTCACATATTCACAAAAATCGTAGATTTCTAAACGGTTGTTCTTTGCCCGGACATTCATTGACTAATCATTATAAGGTTATGGAAACATTCAGATAGTTTAATAGGATATGTTGCTAATTAATTCTTTTGAAGACATGTTACACATCACACTTAAGCTTATACAATCGAGTTTTTTTCCTCACGAGCATTCTATAAACACTACCTAAGTTTTTGTGTAAAGTCAACGACCACTGCTTAATTGATCATGGACGATAATGTGTGCTTTATAGCTTTGTCGAAGTCCATGTTATTGTTTGTGATGCTATCAAATCCTAAAGAAAACATTTCTTATTATTTTTATTGTTTGTGCACAACAATCTTCATTCACTAGCAGCATGACTAATTGAAATCCAAGCCAAAATAATGAAAAATTACATTACTTGCAATAGAGGATATGTTTAAGAACGGATAGGATTCAAACAAATGTTGGAATCTATGGCTAAGTGAAAAACATCAACAAAATATCATTGCTTTATAAAAATTCCAACAGTGAGTCCTTTAGATGTTTTCATGATCTTCGTCTGTCTGTAAAATGTCTCTTTTGAACAAAATTACACCACAAAATGTCTGTACTAGTTAAAACTCTGTATAGAATATGTTTCCAAGTAATGTATTTATCGATAAAATGGTTGTCATAATATAAGCACAATATAGTTTTGATCGCTAAATGTTAGAGTTGTGTCTATTTCAATAGAAAGCTCTATATATTTGCAGAAATACAAACGAATAAAAAATTCCTTTCTAATTGTGGGCTAGATGCAAAGTACATCAAGCGAATCCAATAGAAAATCCCACGAATACCAAATGCAGAGTAGACATTTATAAGAGCAGTAAGCAAGAAAGAGCAATACCCCAAATCCCAAGTTAGCATGTTCAAAATCATTGAATTCTTGATCGGGATTTTTGACATCAACTAATAGAGAATAAAAAAATTAAAGTGCCTACTATTAGGTTTCCCCATCAGAGTCTTGTTCCACAGTGCTCCATAGGAAATCTCTCTGTCTATTGATTTACAAACAATATCTAGATATCATAACATTTTTTTTTTCAAAAATGCTTGCTTCGACTCATAATCTTTCATGCCCTCTTGTCCATTTCCAAAAGCTTTCATTTTTCCTCCAACTAATCGTGCCTGCCTCTTTTGCATGGAACTCAGTTGTAGCCAGTTGCCGCTATTCTTCCCAACACATTCCAATCCAGCTTCATGTGAGAAGTGGAGAATGACATACCTAGGACTCACCTCCCAACTTATTTATAGCCCTTGCCTAGTCACCATCTAGAGTTCCCTCTAAGGTTCCTCTATTCATCTGGCAATTAAGAGTAGGTACTGCATATGAACTCTCTAGCTTTTGGCCTTGGCTATCCCCCAAGATAGGAGATTCTTGTTCCTCCGAGAATGTACATCCTTAGAATATAACACTCTCTCCCCCTTCTAAAGATCATTGTGCTCACTAATATAGAAGGAGATATAAACCTAGAAATCAGAACCTGTGATTCCAACTTATAAGAGTAGAGTGTGTTGGGTGTCTAAAATACTAGATGCTCAAAAAATAGATAACTACTCTCTCTTCTTCCTTCTAGCATTTCCACCAATAAATAGTAGTCCTTGCCTTGGGCATAGTCTAGGAATCCCTCTGAGGCCTAATGAGTCCATATGTGCACATCATACTATACACTTCCTAAACAATCTGGCTATGCCTCAATCTATGTGGGAAAATACTAAAAATAAATGGAAATCTCTTCCAAATAGTAGTTAATCTCTAAACTAAAGTAAATCTTCTTGATTCACTCACTATAATGAAATGGAACTCAAGAAATTCTTATCTTGATCAAAACTATGAATTGAAGATGTCAATTTGTCATACCAAAGATAAGATGATCCAAATTATGGACCAAAATCTCCCATAAAAATTAAATCTCAATTGAATCTTGTATATCGGACAAGACTTCTAGGGTTTTGGTTTGCATCTGGAGTCTTTGGTTCCGAAATCTTTTGGTCTGTTGTTCGGAATCTCTGAAAGCCTTCATTTTGTGACCAATATCTTTGGTGCTTTTGGTTATTCGGTGGCCAGACAGATTGAAGTGCATGGTAGCATCTACTATGGTGAATTGGGATTTTTTATCCTAGGAGCATCATTATGTCCAGTCTAGTGTCTGCCAAAGTGTTGCTTCACACCTATGAATATGCGATTTAATTGCAAGTATTTCTATGTCAGCAATGTCTATCGCATTAATTCCAATTGAGATTTATGCTACAAACTTGAAGTTCCCATCTGCAATGCCCTTCTTGGAGCACAAATCCAATATTTTTGTATAATTCCCCATGCAAATGGGTAGTTTGAACTATCACAGTCTATCGTGGTACTTTAAGGCATAGAAAAGAAGAATTGCAAGTGCTAGGATAGGTGAAGGGATCCACAATATATAAGAAGCCTTCTAAAACCAAATTGGAGGAGGTACTTGGGCATATAGATGGAGGGAGACATAGGGAGGTAGAGATACAAACACACGCACTCCGACACATAGGCACGTGGAGATAGAGAAGAGGCATAGATTATCAGAGCAAAGTGCCATACATCACTAAGAGATAGAGCGTTACACTTTTGTTAGGAATTCACCATGAATAAAATACGTGGAGATGCATGCACAATAGTAGTGCACATATTCATAGTGTTATTCAAGCATAATCAAGAAAAAACAGCACAAAGGAGAGAATAGACACTCTAAAGGTGCAAAATGTTACCGTTGGTGCCCATATGAAAGGCCAAATGGCCACTGGACACTTCTTTGTATATGTTCTTTAATAAAACACATAGTGGCCTGGTCAGTCACGGACTGTAAGTTCGGCTGCATTTGTAAGACCTAAGAAGTTTGTCTTTGTGCTCCCTGTGTACTGTGTTTTCTGCGTATTCTGCAGCCTCTGTGCGGAGTATTGTGTGTGCCCTTAGGAGCTTGGTTTTCTACTCGGAGCGTACCGTCGTGGAGCTCTCGAGAAGGAGAGCGCACTGTGGTGCATCGTCATCGAAATACTTCACGAATATCAGAGCAGTTCGAGGCAAAAAGCTTTGTTCCTTTTGTGTGAGCGAAGCGAGCACCCCCCCCCCCCAAGGCTTTCGACCAAGGCGGTGACCAAGGCATAGACCTTGGCATACCTTGTCATCCGAGTCACCGAAGTCACCGTTCGCTACACGCGAGGGAGGACCTCAACGATCAAGGAATATAGAGGTTCCCGGTACTTCCAGGGAGGTCACCCATCCGAGTACTATTCCCCCCAAAGCTCGCTTAACCGTGGCAATCTCTTGCCACTAAGCTACACTCTTGTGGTTTCTGAAGAAGGGGAAAGACTAAGGTTGACATTACCTTGAACATGTTTTGGTCCTTCAAAGCTTCATCCTTTGCTTTCAAAGTCTATTTTGGAAGCATTTTTGGGGTGTCTTTTGGAGCCATTTTGGAGTACTTTTGCACATAGTTCTCTTCACACAGGTCCAAGAACATCAAGAAGAGTGTTCTTTGTACTTCTCTGACAATAAATATCAACCTTTTGGGCTGTTTTCAGCCACACTCGTAAAACTACAGGTTTCTTGAAAGGTTTCAGTTTTGGTGGGAGCAGCTCTTGCAAAATTTATGCAAGTTTTTTGAGCCTAAAACATCAGAGTGGACAGACACTTGCAGGTGTTATTGGCTAGTTTTTGGGCTATGTATTCAGTATTTTAGTGTCATTTTACTACATATATTGAGCACATACACACCATGTATGCTTCTGTGGATACCGCTTATGTACGTCCATGTGGTCATTAATATAGCGGTTACGTTCTTTGCATAAAGCCTTTTACGTTTGATAAAGAGGGTCATGGTGAGGTTTTCTTAACTGGGAGACACCCAGATGTCGGGGTCTCTTCGGTGATGCAGGTGGAAGACTTACCCAGCCTCACCATAGGAGATGTATGATAGTTGTTCATAGGTGCTCGATAAGCCTAGTTGGCTTCTATTGGGTAACTGGTTATATGCAGTGGAGTCAATGATTCACTATGCAGGAAAAACATGTCAGTACTTGTAGTTTTATGATATTTTGACATTGGTCATATGCTCATTTTGTAGAGGATACTCTGGCAAAATTTTTCCAGATTTTTGGTTTAGTCAACTATACAGTGGTCGATTTACTCCTTGATACACTTATTCGTTGGTGTTCAGACTCTTCTAGCTCCATTATCATTCTATTCAGTTCTCTATCATCATGGCATCAGAGGTCTCAGGCACATCTGATGGATCAGGGTCTAGTGTTGGTGTTTCGAGGAGGAGCTATAACTTGCAGGGCAAAGACCATTTTGAGATCCGAAAATTTGATGGCACAAACTTTGCTCTATGGAAGAATCAGATAATAGATGTGCTAATTCAAAGGAGGCAATGGAAGCCAGTAAATGGGATTTCAAAGAAGCCTACTAACATGGATGAAGATGATTGGGATGAGTTAGATGAAATGGCCAGGTCTACCATTCGCTTGCACCTGGCAGATAATGTTTACTTTACACTTTTAGACTGTGAAAGTGCAGAGGAGCTTTGAAAGAAGTTATGCAATACATATGAAAAAGAGGCGGCATCAAATAAAGTGTATCTGATGAGAAAATTATATGACCTTCGCATGAAGGACACAGATAGTGTTGCTGCTCATCTAAATGAGTTTGATGCTATATTCTCTCAGTTACAGGCTCAGAAAATGGATATGGATAATGCGATGAAAGCAATATTGTTGTTATGCACCCTGCCATCATCATGGGATACGTTCTGCATAGCTATTAGCAATAGTGCACCTGGTGGTAAACTCGTCTATGATGACATACGTGGAGCACTCTTGAGTGAGGAGATTCATAGAAAATCTATGGTTGGCACTCAGAGTGGAGATGCATATAATGTTCGTGATTCTTACCAAGGAAAGAATCAGCAATGTGACAGGAGCAAGAACAAGGAAAAGAATCAGCAATGTGGAGCACTCTTGAGTGAGGAGATTCATAGAAAATCTATGGTTGGCACTCAGAGTGGAGATGCATATAATGTTCGTGATTCTTACCAAGGAAAGAATCAGCAATGTGACAAGAGCAAGAACAAGGAAAAGAATGGTCAATGAAATAAGAGTAGAAGTAAATCAAGGAAGAGGGATATGGAATGCCATTATTGTCATAAGAAAGGACATATGAAGAAAGATTGTTATGCATTAAAGAATGCTAAAGGTAAAGGATAGAATGTTGATGGGCATGTTAAACAATTACCTGCACCATCTACTTCGACTATGAAGATTGAAGAAATTAATGCTATTTCTCATGATGTTGATGTGCTTAAACTTGATAGACTGTGCCAACTGAGGCACTTATGGCTGATTCTCTTTCCCACACTTGGCTGCTAGATTCCGGTGCTTCTTTCCATGTGACACCACACAGAGAATGGTTCTCTAATTATGCAGCAAAGTCTCTTGGTACCGTGAGACTTGGTGATTCTTACCAGTGTGACATTGTGGGGATTGGAGATGTGGTTGTGCAGTTCATTGATGGTTCAAAATTTACTATGCATAATGTACGCCATGTACCTTAGTTATCACACAGTTTGATTTCAGTTGGTCAACTTGATGACCTTGGTTACAAGGTAGTCTTCTATGCTCAGTCCTTTCGTATATCAAAGGGCAATATGGTTATTGCAAAAGGAAGCAAAGTTGGCTCACTTTATCCTTTATTTGTATCATAGAAAGAACACTTGTTAGCTGTTACTGAACAGCCTATGGCTTGTATTTGGCATGGTCGTTTGGGCCATATATCTTGTAATGGAATGGAAAATCTTTCTCATTCTGGCTACTTACATGTGTTATCTTTCTCTGATTTTTCATTTTGTGAGCATTGTCAATATGGGAAAGCAAACCAGAAATGTGCATAGAACGCACATTGACTCTTCAATTCAGCCTTTAGATCTCGTCCATACAGATGTGTGTGGTCCTATGCCCACTAGGTCCTTAGGTGGTTCTCTTTACTTTGTCACTTTCATAGATGATGCTACTAGAAAAGTCTGGGTATGTCCTATCAAATCGAAGGATGAGGTATTCCCTACTTTCAGAAAATGGCTTGCTTCAGTTGAGACTGAATATGGTCGAGAAGGACAATTTGGATATCGCTTATGGGATCCTGAAACACGGACAATGATCAGAAGTAGTGATGTCATTTTCAATGAGTCTAAGATGCATAAACAGCCCATTAAGGAGGTTGAAGTGAGAAGAGTGGTGTTTGAGGATACTAGTCCTCCTGTCATGCATAAAAATGCTGCACATAGGGATGTTTAAGAGAATGTCCATTTAGATCAGTCTGCACATGTTCCATTTCAACAACCATTGAGATGTTCTGCACGTGTCTCACATCCACCTGATAGATATGTTCCAGTTTTAGATTTTGTTATGCTAACAGATGTCGGTGAGCCTTCTTGCTACAAAGAGGCTATGCAGACAGAGGATCATGTCAAGTGGGAGCGTGCCATGAAGAGTGAGTTGGATTCTATTCACAAGAATGGTACTTGGGATTTAGTACCTTGCCAAATGGCAGGAAAGCTTTACCATGTAAATGGGTATATAAGCTGAAATTCACATCAGATAGTGCTTCTCCAAAGTATAAATCACGACTTGTTGCAAAGGGTTTTAAGCAACAACATGGTGTTAATTTTGAGGAAATCTTCTCTCCAGTGGTCAAGATGACTACCGTGCGCATGTTGCTTTGATTCGTTGTAATGGAGGACTTAGAGTTAGTCCAAATGGATGTGAAAACTGCTTTCTTGCATGGAGATCTTACAGATGAGATCTATATGGAACAACCAGAGGGTTATGTAGTTCCTGGCAAGGAAAGTCTAGTTTTTTAGTTTGTAGTACGTTTGCCAAATGGCAGGAAAGATTTACCATGTAAATGGGTATATAAGCTGAAATTCACATCAGATAGCACTTCTCCAAAGTATAAAGCACGACTTGTTGCAAAGGGTTTTAAGCAACAACATGGTGTTGATTTTGAGGAAATCTTCTCTCCAATGGTCAAGATGACTACCCTGCGCATGTTGCTTGGATTCGTTGTAATGGAGAACTTAGAGTTAGTCCAAATAGATGTGAAAACTGCTTTCTTGCATGGAGATCTTACAGATGAGATCTATATGGAACAACCAGAGGGTTATGTAGTTCCTGGCAAGGAAAGTCTAGTTTGTAAGCTCAAGAAGAGCTTGTATGGACTTAAACAGTCCCCTAGACAATGGTACCAAAAGTTTGATGCTTTTATGAAGTCTGAAGGCTATTCTCGAAGCAATGAGGATCATTGTCTCTACACCAAGAGATGCTCAGATGGCAACTTGATATGTTTGATACTTTATGTCGATGATATGTTGATTGTTGGGAATTCCTCTTATGACTTGTCAATTCTCAAAAAGAAGTTGAGCCAGACATTTGATATGAAGGATTTAGGGGATGCCAAACATATTCTTGGCATGTGCATTACTCGTGATAGGAGTAAAAGATGCATATACTTGTCTCAAAGTGAGTATATATCCAAAGTACTTCACAGGTTCAATATGCAAGGTGGAAAGGCATTGAGTACACCTTTACCCACATATGTGAAATTGAGCAAGGATGATTGCCCCAAATCAGATGAGGAAAAGGAATTCATGACCAAAATTCCCTATCAGTCTGCTCTTGGTAGTCTCATGTACGCTATGGTAGCTACGAGACCAGACATTGCATTTGCAGTGGGAGTTGTGAGCAGATATATGTCTAATCTTGGCAAGAAACATTGGGAAGCGGTCAAGATGATTTTGAGATATCTGAGTGGCACTAAGGATAAGTGTCTATTCTTAGGTAGAGGGAAAGCATCCATTATTGGTTACACAAATTCTAACTATGCTTGTTTTGTAGACAATCGTAAGTCTACATCAAGGTACATTTTTCATTTTGTTGGAGGTGTTATCTCTTGGAGATCTCGTCTTCAAGAATGTACATTTGTTTCCACCACAGAAGCAGAGTATGTTGCAGCAAGTGATGCATGTAAGGAAGCATTGTGGCTTTCTCATCTTTCTTGTGATATGGGTTTACCTCAGCATGTACCTCGCTTGCTCAGTGATAGTCAGAGTGCCATTGCTTTGGCTAAGAATCTGGTCTATCATGCAAAGACCAAGCACATTGAGGTGAGGTATCACTTCATTAGAGATTGCTTAGCCACTGAGCACATTATTCTTGAGAAAGTTCACACTCCAGATAATGTTGCAGATGTTTTGACTAAAGCTCTACCACAGGATAGCTTTCGACACTGTTGTCACTTGATGGGGGTTACTTGGTTCTTGATCTTACACAGTCACTTGTATACTGTGTAACATGCCCATCAGGTGGTAGGTATAGTTTGTATACTTACACTCAAGTATTCTTTATCATTCTTTATTTTTCTCCCATATTTATTTTGGCCATGTTGGCCTTTAGTGGGAGATTGTTATCGTTAGAGTCCATGTGAAAGGCCAAATGGCCACTGGACACTTATTTATATATGTTCTTTAATAAAACATATAGTGGTCTGGTCAGTCACAAACTGTAAGTTCGACCACATTTGTAAGACCTAAGAAGTCTGTCTTTGTGCTCCCTATGTACTGTGTTTTCTGCATATTCTGCTGCATCTGTGCGGAGTATTGTGTGGGGCCTTAGGAGCTCGATTTTCTACTCCGAGTGTACCGTCGTGGAGCTCTCGAGAAGGAGAGCACACTGTGGTGCATCATCATTGAAATACTTCACAAAATTATAGCCTATAACAACAAACATAGAGGAGGTAGATCCGGGTATGTTCAGAACAAAGATTGCGAGGAGAACAGTGGAGAAGGTGAGGAACCAAGTGATAGGATAGTTGATGATTCTGGAAAGGATTAGAGAAACTACCTACAACATGGAAATGGAAGATAAAACACACCAAGAATGATTAATCGGTCTTGATTGGGAGGGATGAAAGCTCGTAGAAAAGCATTCGGAGAAGAGCTTAAAAGGAAGTGTGATAACTAAAGACATGGGCATAAACATTGGGAAGAAGAAGGCATCTGTTGGATTTAGACTCTCAAGCATGGAAGCCATGGTTAGTTGCATTGTTAGCAAATCATAGGAGGTTGATGGCTAACAAGGTGATGACCTTCTGATGGTTTCATCCTTCCTTTGTGTCCTTGAGTATAAGATGGAGGTTTCTAAAGGATCTCCAGGGCCAGGGAAAGTGGGTGTAGCTGTGACATCCCATCCACCTTAGGCTTAAACATATGTATTTCTTTTTACGTTCTATGTCAAGGATGATTCCTGTGGAACTATAAGCTCTTTGGTCAAGAAAGTTTTCTTATGGACATGTAAGCAATGCTTGGTGGTTCTATTCAACTCTGTAACAATTTCCACAATAATATTTGGTTCACTTCCTGCCTAAATCTGTCAAATCACATAACTATTCTGTTTGAATTCGTTTTGTGTAAATCTTGATGATAGAACTTGTATATACGATGAGCCATGGTGAGTCTCATCTAGTCTCTCTAGTTCCACATTAAACATGCTACCTCCCTGGTCTAACAAAATAGTATCGGCTCTATTGTAGAGTGAGTTTTATAATTTGTGGCATGCTCAATGGGACTAGGGATTGGTAGCTTGTTCATTTGATGGTCAAGCTATGCATAAGTAAATCAAGCATCTGACAACCCCATGATAGAGAACAACATCAAATCCATCTCCATCATCATGAAGGCTCAACCCTAAACCTATTTCCATAGGAGTGGAAAATGGTTTGCAATCCTCAAGGCTAAAATGTTGCAATAATGTGCCAATATATTTTATTTGACACAAATGTATTCCTACATCAACTTGCATAAATTGAATGCCCAAATAATGATGCAAGTGCTCCAACATCTCAAAAGAGGCATGCAAATCAGCCATAAATTCAAGAATATGCTTCTCATTAGGACCAAATGAGCAACATATCATCAACATACAAATTACAAGTACATCATTTGCATGCTTTACCTATAAGGTGCTCTTAGTTGCACTATTCTCAAAACCATGTGCAATCAAGTAGGCATGTATCTTTTCATAACAAGCACATGGTTGTTGATATATTTAGGTAGTGATGTGTGTGAACACACTAGGACCGTTGGGGCACTTTTTTCCCTCTTTAGGAGGTTTTTTTCCCACGGCTTGTATATACGCCTATTGCCCTAATGGGCTACTTATCTTTGTACATTCTCTAGTAATACATTCAGTATTGTGTGTTGTGCTCCAAGCTTCTTCTTCTTCCTTGTGTTGTTTGTGTGCTTCCACAGACGTCTAACTCCAACAATTGGTATCAGAGCAGGTCGTCGCTTCATCTAGGGCACCGTCGACACTCCTCCGTTTGCAATCTTAGATTCACACGAAATTTGGTGAGCATACTCGGGGTGTTTCAGAGATCAAAATGACTCCACTCTGTGGTGCCAAAATCACGATCTGAGCTCGTTTCAACCTCCGAATGCACTATCACAGCGCTTGTGTAGGCTATTTTGTCTTTTTGTGCCAAAGGTATATACCAGTTTCTGTTCACCAGTATAAGCGTCTCAAAGTCTACTACAGGTCTAGTAGAATTCGTCTAGGCAGTTCTGTTCAACTTTTTGAGATACAATAAATTTTTTGCATCAAGGTATTTTAGTCACCGACCATGGCTGAAAGCAGTGATGTATTCCGTATGTTGGCTGTTGAGGATAAGTTGGATGGTACCAACTACCCATTATGGGCTTATATGATGCGACATGTATTGGTTGCAAAAGGATTATGGAACATTGTGTAGGGTGTTGAAAGACGTCCTGTTACACCTGTAACAACAGGTACTGCAAATACAGGTGTTGGAGCTGATGAAGATGGTGTCGAAGATGATATTCTGCAGATTCCTGTTTGTGATGTTGTTTCTGCTGCACCTACTGCAAAGCAGATTCGTTGGGATGGCAGAGATGCCCAGGCTCATGCTTTGATAGCCTTGTCTGTCAAATGTGCCATTATTCCTCACATTCGCTCTTGCAGAACAGTTAAGGATGCTTGGGATACACTTACATACCAAGCTAGGAATGAGGCTCGTGTTGCTTACCTCCGAAAACAGTTGGAGAGTGAGCACATGAATGAAGGTGATTCTATGGACAGATTCCTAACAAAGATCAAAGACTCGAAGGAACAATTGATTTCTGCTGATGAGGTTATACCAGATAGCTTACTTGTGCATACCGTTCTGAATGGTCTTCTGATTCATATCAGAGTTTTGCTTCTACTCTTCGGTTGATGATGAAAGGCAATCCAAATGCCTTGTCATTTGAGGAGTTAGTCTCTGTTCTGTTGTAGGAAGATCAGTCCAGGCAGAACAGGTCCATTATGCGCGTTGCAGATCAAGCTTTCTTGGCTAGTCAGAAGGGCAAAGGAAAATGGAGCTCTTCTACTAGTAAGCAGAAATCTGCAAATGCTGCACATTCGAAGAACCAAGATAAAGATAAGAAGAAATCAAAAAAGTAGAAATTGTTTTGCAATTACTGTAAAGGGAATGATCATATCATAAAGAACTGTCCAAAACTGGCTGCAAAAGAGGCAAAGAAAAAGGAGGCTAGAATGGTTGTTGCAGAAGCCTCTACACCAAAAACAGAGTCTGCTAATCTTGTACAGGAAGAAGAATGGGCGTTTACTACTCTTTGCAGCTTTGACCCATCTTCTCATGAGCAGTGCATGTCTGTAGTGGACTCAAATGTTTGCCAGTACTTTCACAGTGGGGCGACCAAACATATTACCTCGTAGCGTAGTTTCTTCTCTTCACTCGAGCCTGCCCCTATAGGGAATACTGTCACATGCACCAACAACTCCTCTTATCCTGTTATGGGAGTTGGTAAGATCATTCTGACTACTACTGATGGTAGTTCTTTCACTTTGTCAGATGCTTTATTTGTGCCAGGGATCAAGAAGAATCTGTTATCAGTTTCTGCATTAGCCAAGATTGGCTTGGTTGTGAAATTTTTTGATGACAGATGTACAGTTCATGATCTATCAAATGGCGATGTTATTATTGCTTCTAGCATTTTATGTCATGGGCTGTATAAGCTCATAGACTATGAAAGATCTGTGAATGATTCGGCATGTGCAGTTCATGATTCTCAGGCTATCTCAGATGCAAATCTTTGGCATGCACGCTTTGGTCATCTGAATTTTGCTAGTTTGCTACGCCTGCAGAAATCTGATATGGTGTCTTCTTTGCCCAAGCTTGAGGCACCTGGAAAACATGTATGTGAAGGTTGTATTTTGGGCAAAATGCAGTGTTCCTCCTTTCCAAAAGATGGTTGAGTTCGGGCTACGTAGAAATTGCAGCTTGTACATAGTGATGTCTGTGGTCCTATGCAGACACCTTCTTTTGGAAACTATCTTTAATTTGTGACTTTCATTGATGATTTTTCCAGGCATGCATGGGTATATCCATTGAAGGCAAAGTCCGAAGTGTTTTTGTGCTTCAAACAGTTTTTGGTTTTGGCTGAAAATCTGTCAGCATGTAAAATGGGCACCCTCCGTTCTGATCGAGGGGGGGAATATATGTCTTCTGATTTTAATGCATTTCTGGTTGAACGTGGGATAAAACACCAGTGTACAGTGCCGTATACACCTCAACAGAATGGAGTTGCTGAACGGAAGAACAGGTCACTCATGGAGATGGCGAGGTGTATGGTCAAGAGTCAGGCTTTACCACATAGTTTCTGGCTTGAGGTTGTCATGTGTGCAGCATATGTACTTAACAGGTGTCCCACCAAAGCGCTACAGTCTATCACTCCATATGAGGCTTGGCATGATCGCAAGCCATCTGTTGCTCATCTGCGGGTTTTTGGTTGTTTGGCATATGCACTAGTGCCTGAACAACATCGCAGAAAATTGGATGATAAGGCAATAAAATGTATTTTTGTTGGGTACAGTTCTGAAAGTAAAGGCTATCGTCTCTATCATCCATAGACTAAATGCATTCTGGTTAGCCGTGATGTTGTTTTTGTGGAAGATGCTATTCAGCCATTGCTTTCATGTACTAAGAAGACATATGTTAGCTCCAAAGACATGTATGATACTTTGATGCCTCTTTTTACAGGTGGAGAGTCTACTGCTGGTCCTAATGAGGCAACTTCTCAGCCTTTGCAGGTTTCATGTGATGATGCAGATCATCCCATTTCTGATGCAGATTTACATGATACACTTGTTGATGAGAGAGCTGATATTGAGGAGGCAAAAACTATGCCAAAATGGTTGGTGCAGACTTTGCATGACAGCAAATTAGATGCACCTTTGTCATATCGTACTCATTCAGGCACTCATAGTGCCTCCTTTGCATCAGATTGCTATGCTATGGCTACGTCTAGTCTCTGTGATGAGAATGAGCCTGTTTCTTTTGATGAAGCACAAAATTCATAAAATTGGATGGCTGCTATGCAATCTGAATATGATGCTATAATGAAGAATGATACATGGTCTTTATGTGACTTGCCTCCTGGCAAGAAGGCCATTGGCACTAAGTGGATATACAAGCTGAAGCGTAAACCTGATCGTACAGTTGATAGGTATAAGCCTAGGCTTGTTGCAAAGGGTTATGCGCAGGAAAGAGGCATTGACTTTGATGAGATCTTTGCACCTACATGCCGTATGACTACTGTTCGGAGCATTTGTGCACTTGCAGCCCATCATGGTTGGAATGTACATCAGTTGGACATTAAAACAGCATTTCTGAATGGTGACTTGCATGAAGAAGTGTATGTTTTTTAGCCCCGTGGCTTTGTGCAGAAAGGGCATGAAAACCAGGTGTGCAGGTTAAAGAAGGCATTATATGGTTTAAAGCAAGCACCACATGCTTGGTATGAGAAGATACATGCCTATCTGGTTGCACATGGTTTTGAGAACAGTCCAGCTGAAAGCACCTTATATGTTAAGCATGCTAATGATGCGCTTCTAATCATTGTTGTCTATGTTGATGACATGCTGCTCACTGGTCCTATTGAGAAGCATATTGCTGATTTCAAGGCTGATTTGCATGCCTCATTTGAGATGTCTGATTTGGGGCATTTGCATCACTATTTGGGCATTCAGTTTATGCAACTTGATGGTGGAATGGCTTTGTGTCAAACGAAATATATTGACACATTATTGCAGCGTTTTGGCCTTGAAGACTATAAGCCTATTGCCACTCCTATGAAGACAGGTTTACGATTGAGTCTTCATGATGCTGGAGATGCATTTGATGCTGTTCTCTATTAGCAGGCTGTTGGATGCTTGATTTACTTATGCATTACTCGGCCAGATATTCAGTTTGTTGTCTCACAGATGAGAAAGTTTATGCATTGCCCAGGAGTCATGCATTAGAAGGCGATTAAGCGCATCTTTCGCTACTTGAGTGGTACTCGGCTACTTGGGTTGTTTTATCCCAAGGGGGGATCACTACCGCCAGATTTGCATGCTTTTTCTGACTCAGATTGGGTTGGTTGCTATGACACTCGTGTGTCCACCAATAGTTTTTGCTTCATGCTTGGTAGCTCATGTATATCTTGGTTGAGCAAGAAGCAGCTTACTGTGGTGTTGACTCTAAAACCCCCAAGGAAAAGTACACTAAGAGGCGCTTATGGTATGCTCAGATCACCTCAAACTAATCGGCTTGCATTGCTTGAGCCCCTATTGTACCTTTAATTTCACTAACTCATACACACTCGTACATACGCACTATCGCTCTCCCAAGCCCTCTTACTCTCATGCACTCATCTACACACACATATTCTTCTCTCATGCACTCTCTCTTTCTCACACTCTTCCCTTTACCTCCTGCACACTCACTCACTCACACTTATGTTCACGCACACTCACCTATGTACTCCCACACCATCATTCTCCCATCCACACGCGCACTCTATTACACACACAACCTCACTTCCTTTTTCCCCTTTTTCTCTCTTTCCGTCGTGCACACCCACACATCTACAAGTACACCCTTTATCCCTCCTAATCAAATTCTACTTACCCCGCTCTCTTCTCCCACTTCCACATTTACTTACTTCCCCACAAACCCTTCACAACAAAATCCCACTCTTCTTTCTCTTCCTCCCTTATACACACGTGAAGTTCCTCATACCTCCTTCCCGTGACGTACTCACTCTAAACCCCCACTCTCCCCTCCGCTTATCTCACATGAACACACATACGTTGATTTGTCTCCCTTCACACATAGGCATGTACCCACCCCCATGCACCACTCCAAGTGTCTTCATACCAACATCATATAATAACTCTCTCTCTCTTTTTCTTACTTTCCTTCCCGCTCTCGAGTTCCTTCCACAAACACCCCTCTCTTCGCAACTTGCCCTCTTATGCCTACGGCCACACTCCCTTAACTATGTCTGTAAATCTTCATTTAGCTTATAGCTCGTTGTGTGCTAGCTCAACTCGCGGAGGTAAACCACACAAGTAGATTCTCTCGTGACCAATCGTCATAATAATGGGTGACTTCTGCCAGCGAATAAAAAACCACCACTGTAGGTCTGCTCGAATGCAAGGGGAACTATACTTCAGGAATACGTAAACCAGGTTAAATTGTCACATGGAAAAACTCACGCAGGCAACCATCATCAATACAAAAGGAAATGAAGGAATGTAAACATGGCGCATAACGTATTTCTTAAAACTTTATCTTTTATAACTCCTTCCATGAACTTCTCTGCATAACACAAAGTGCTGGACATTAGAGCTCCAAATCACAACACGCAAGAACTACTCTTCCAGGACCAAAAAAAATATGAGATCTTAATATGATGCGCCTTATCCTCATAGGACTTCCATAACAGCTAATTCAATGGTGTACCCACTGCCCATAACCTCGTGGGATTTATTCATCTTAGCAAGCATATTAGACTTTATAACAGAAAGATCACATCAGGGCACCAAAAGGAATATGCAGAATTACCATTAGTGTTGGAATGCCTCTCACGCTTCTCCAACGATCCGCTGGCTTCTTTTTCTAAAAAAATCTAATACACATCGGATGAATGGACACGGATGCACTCAGACAATATGGGCTCGACCCCGACCGCAACCTCCCTTGGTATCTCTTTATCCATGGTGGATATGGAGCTCCTCTTTCCAGACATAGCTCTGTTCCCATCGTTGCCCCTTCTTTGTCGAGAAGATTGCAGACAAACACATTCCCTGTAGATGGCGCAATAGGAGAGACCGAGTCTTTGAATTGGTATCCCAATTATCTGCTGGAGCGGTATTTGAAGATATTGGAGTCCCTTCGCGCAACTCGCCACTATTGAACAATGTCGTGTGTATAGAGGAGATTGACCTCCTTCCTTCCAGTACCTACAATATCAAAATAACCCTCTCTGCAATCCTTCACGAACTCGTTCGTTCCCTCCGAATTGGCGTTTCAATCAATTGCTGCTTCAATTTTTCCTCTTGCAACTGTTTCCCCTTTCACATATTTCACTTCCCCCCCTTAATGATGGGGGCTCAAATGGCCTGCCATAGTCTAGCTAGTCCTTTCCATTCTTCCAGCCTTCACATCATGTCACGCAACATGAATATCTTGGGGAATCTTTCTTCTCTCCACCTCCAGTACAGAGCACAGCTTTCTTCAGTTTGCACTCGATGCTTTCAAGTCTCGCTCAGATAGTGCGATGTAAGTACCTTTCCCTTCCTTCTCCTAGTAGCTCGACAATTTCTTACAATCTCCGAAGAAAGGCGAAGCATCTTCTTCCCCACATGTGCTCCTTCATCGTCACCTGTGCATGGAAGAGAACTCGCAAAAATCCCCCAGAACTCTTGAAAAATGGTGCTTCCTCTTTTGCACAGTAGCCCGAACTTGTAGAAAAACAAAAAAAAACAAAGATCTTCGCTATGTTCGCCTCCTCGTGGAAGTTCTACCATTGCCCTCTCAATAAGACCTGGATGAGAATCATCAGCGCAACCCTTCTTGAACCTTGTCCCCCTCTCCGTTGCCTTTGTCACCTGCACAGAACAATCAACAACAAAACAAAGGAAGAGAACAAGAGAATGCCCCCCTGTAGCACATCGAGGATGAATCTTCTTTCGTCTACAGATGTGTGGGCATACCCCCTTGCAAAGCTTGCATGGTTAGACCTTGAACGCCTGTGTACCCCCAGCCCTCTCTTCCGGCGCACAGCCCCCAAACATACTCTGAATCCCCCGATCACTTCTCCTCTCCTATTCACCTCACGCCCTCCTGTGCTGCTCCCCGAAGGCTCCTCCCCAAAATGCGAAGAAGAAGCGCCTGCTAAACAAAGGGCTCTCCTTTAATGCTTTTGTCGAGACGTTTTCCGAGACAAAAAACCTGCCAGAGGACTCCCTCGTGTTTAATTAGGAGGGCATAACTTCTTTTCCATGCTCTGACAGCTCCTAAAGGAGGGCAGTAGACCACCACCCCTGCAAATGCCTTCCCCACTTGCTCATGGCAGAAATTCGGCGTCAGATATTTGTGTCGACTCCAATGGCATTGGAATCATCTCCAATAAATGCTTTGCATGCCTAAAGTCACCAGCCTCTCGTGATGCTCCCTGCATAACTTAATGGACACAAGCAAAAGTGGTTGTATTTGGAGAAAAAGAAGGAAAAAAAAACCCCAACATCTCATTTTCTCTAAACAACTTAATGGTTCCGCTCCAACACCATGTTGGCAGCATCCTGCTTTGAGAATGGAAATGAATGTTGTAGCATTAGGAACTATGCCATCAGTTTGCATTTGGTCAAGACCACTAAACTCTTCCCCCATCTGCTCATGCTGGACATATGCTATGATTAGAACATTCCAAGAAACCCTCCTCAAATAACATACTCATGCATAACTCGGCTCTTTTGTATGGATCCAATCAAACTTGTAACATACCTAAATCAACCACATACTGTAAAATGGCCACCCATTAGCACATGAAAATCAACAACTCAGGGAGCTAACATGTGGCCACTTCCAGTTGTGAGGCTGAGTATAGGGCAGCTTTCACAGCGACTAATAAATGTGTGTGGCTCAGACGCCTTATGGCTGATTTGGGTGTTGGCCAGTCTTCTGCCACCACCATCTTCACTGACAGTCAGAGCGCATTGGAAGTTGCGAGGAACCCTATGTTCCATGCTCGCACTAAGCACATTGAGGTGCATTATCACTATGTCAGGGAGAGGTTCTCTGCTGGGGAGATCAGCTTGGCATATGTGCCCACGCAGGAGAACATTGCAGACCTTTTCACAAAGGCTCTGCCTAGGGAGAAGTTTGAAGCTTTCCGCAAAACTTTGGGCTTACTTCCTTTTGTGGAGTGATTTCCACATAGCTTGGCAGTTCCTTATACATGAGTGCCAGCTCCTTGTTCACCGCATCACTCCCAGGGGGGATTTGTTGATATATTTAGGTAGTGATGTGTGTGAACACACTAGGACCGTCGGGGCACTTTTTTCCTTCTTTAGGAGGTTTTTTTCCCCCGGCTTGTATATACGCCTATTGCCCTAATGGGCTACTTATCTTTGTACATTCTCTAGTAATACATTCAGTATTGTGTGTTTTGCTCCAAGCTTCTTCTTCTTCCTTGTGCTATTCGCGTGCTTCCGCAGACGTCTAACTCCAACAATGGTGCTTGCTTCAAACCATATAATGACTTTTTAAACGTTCACACTTTGTTTTCATGCCATTTTTGCACAAAAGCATGGGGTTGAAATACATGCACTTCTCCATGTAAGTCACCATTCAAAAATGTAGTTTTAATGTCCAACTAATGTACATTCCAACCATGATGAGCCACAAGTGCACGGATGCTAAAAATGGTGGTGGTCATTCGATATGTGGGTGCAAAGATCTCAGCAGAATCAATGTGTGACTCTTGAGGATAACCTTTTGCAACAATTCTAGCCTTATACCTATCAATTGTTCCATCAAGCTTATATTTTAGCTTGTATACCCATTTGGTGCCAATGGCCTTTTTGCTTAGAGGAAAATCACATAAAGAGAAAGTACCATTCTTCATAATAGCATCATATTTTGATTGCATATAGACCATCCAATTTTCTAACTTTGTGCTTCATCAAAAGAAACATGCTCATTTTCATCGCAAAGACTAGTGGTAGCCATTGCATAGAAATCTAATGCAAAAGAAGCACTATGAGAGTCTGACCGTGTAAGATATGACAGAGGTGCATCTAATTTGTTATCTCTCAAATTCTACACCAACCATTTAGGCATAATTTCAGCCTCTTCTATCTCGACTCTCTCATCAATAAGTTCATCATGTAAATCTGCATCAGAAATGGAATGATCTACATCATCATTTGAAACCTAGAAAGGCTAAGAAATTGCCTCATTTGGACCAACACTTGACTATCCACCTATAAAAGGAGGCATCAAAGTGTCATACAGATATTTAATTGATGTCTCCTTAGTACATGAAAGTAATGGCTGATTGCATCTTCCACAAAAACAACATCATGGCTAACCAAAATGCATTTATTTTATGGATGATACAAATGATAGCCTTTGCTTTGGTAACTGTACTTAACAAAAATACATTTCACTACTTTATCATCCAATTTCCTGTGTTGTTGTTCTCGCACTAATGCATATGCCAGAAAACCAAAGACATCGAGATGAGCAATAGATGGCATGCAACAATGCCAAGCCTCATATGGAGTGATCAATTGTAGTGCTTTGGTGGGACACCTGTTAAGTACATATGTTACATACATAACAACCTCAAGCCAGAAGCTATGTGGTGAAGCCTGAATTTTGACAATACACCTCGCCATCTCCATGAGAGACCTATTTTTTCTTTCAATAACACAATTTTTTTGAGTTGTATATGGCACTGTACACTGATGTTTTATCCCACGCTCAGCCATAAATGCATTAAAATCAGAAGACATGTATTCCCCCCTTGATCAGAATGGAGGGTTCCTAATTTACATGCTCACAAACATTCAGCAATAACCAAGAATTTTTTGAAGCACATAAACACTTAGGAATTTACTTTCAATGGATACACCCATTCATTCCTAGAAAAATCATCAATAAAATTCATGAGGTAAAGGTAGTTCCCAAAAGAATGTGTTTGCATAGACCACAGATATCACTATGAACAAGTTGTAGTCTATGAGCAACTTGAGCTAAACCATTATTAGGGAAGGAAGAATGTTGCATTTTGCCCAAAATAGAGCCTTCATATACATGTTTACAAGGTGCCTCAAGTTTGGGCATAGAGGAACCATTTTAGATTTTTGCAAGCATAGCAAACAATTACCAAAGTGTGCATGCTAAAATTACCAAAGTGTGCATGCTAAAGCTTTGCATCTCAGATAGCCTAAGAATCTTAAACTGCACATGTTGAATCATTCATAAATTTTGTGTAGTCTATGATATTATATATCCCATGACATGAAATGCCAGAAGCAATAATAACATCTTTGTTTGAGAGATCATGGACTGTATATATGTCATCAACAAATTTGACAACCAAGCCAATCTTGGCTAATGTTTGAGAATAATTCAAATTACCAAAGTGTGCATGCTAAAGCTTTGCATCTCAGATAGCCTAAGAATCTTAAACTGCACATGTTGAATCATTCATAAATTTTGTGTAGTCTATGATATTATATATCCCATGACATGAAATGCCAGAAGCAATAATAACATCTTTGTTTGAGAGATCATGGACTGTATATATGTCATCAACAAATTTGACAACCAAGCCAATCTTGGCTAATGTTGAAACTGACAATAGATTTTTCTTGATCCCTGACACATACTAAAAGCATATGAAAATATGAAAGAACTACCATCAACAGTAGTCAAAATGATCTTACCAACTCCCATTACAAGATATGAGGAGTGTGACAGTATTACCTATAGGGACAAGCTCAAGTGAAGTGAAGAAACTACATTGTGAGGTAATATGTTTGGTTGACCCATGATCAAAGTACCAAACATCTGAGTCCATTACACATAAACAATGCTCATGCAAATATGGGCCATAGTTGCATACAGTAGTACATGTGCATTCTTCTTTCTAAACAAGATTAGCAGACTCTATTTTAGGTGTAGATGTCTCTACAACAACCATTCTAGCCTATTTCTTCTTTAACTGTTTTGTAGCCTGTTTTGGACAGTTCCTTATGACCTAATCATTTCCCTTATAGTATTTGCAAAACTATTTTTGCTTTTCTATTTTCTTCTCATCTTTGTCTTCCTTATTTGCAAAACTATTTTTGCTTTTCTATTTTCTTCTCATCTTTGTCTTCCTTCTTTGCCTGCATAGCATTAGCCAATTTTTCCTACAACAAAATACACACTAACTCCTCAAATTTTAAGGCATTTGTGTTACCGTTATGTCCACATGAAAGGCCAAATGGATGCCATATTGTATATGTTCCTTAGTGAAACATATAGTGGCCTAGTCAGCCACATATTGTAAGTTCGACTGCATCTATGTGACCTAAGAAATATGTGTTCGTGGTCTATGTATTGTGTGGTTTCGATTTATTCTGCAGCCTCATTTGTGGATTACTATGTTTGGTGTTTGGAGCGTGGTTTTCTACTGTGAGGATATCTTCATGGAGCTCTCAAGAAGGAGAGTCCATTGTCATGCATTGTCGTCGAAATACTTCACTGGTATCAGAGCATTCGGATGCAAAAATTGTGTTATTTTTGTGCGATCAAAGCGAGCACCCGCCCACCCACCCACCCAAGGCTTTCTCCAAGGCTTATGACTAAGACGGCGACCAAGGCATAGACCTTGGCATACCTAGTCATCCGGCTTACCGAACTCACCATTGGCACCATTGGCTATGCAT
Source organism: Ceratopteris richardii (assembly GCA_020310875.1). Taxonomy (NCBI): domain Eukaryota; kingdom Viridiplantae; phylum Streptophyta; class Polypodiopsida; order Polypodiales; family Pteridaceae; genus Ceratopteris; species Ceratopteris richardii. The sequence goes on from CM035412.1 coordinate 167,849,173, forward strand.
GAGAGAGGACCTAAATGATCAAGGAAGATGGAGGTTCCCGGAACTTCTTGAGAGGTCACCCATTCTAGGTTGTTCTCCCCTAGAGCTTGCTTAGCCAACAAACTCTCTTGCCACTAGGCTACACTCTTGTGGCGTCTCGAAAGGGAAAGACTAAGGTTAACATTACCTTGAACATGTTTTGGTCCCTCAAAGCTTCATTCTTTTCTTTCAAAGCTTGTTTTGAAGCGTTTTTGGGGTGATTTTTGGAGTCATTTTGGGGTACTTTCATGCATAGTTCTTATCACACAACTTCAAGAGCATCACGAATAGTGCTCTTTTGTACTTCTCCGACAGAAATATTCATCTTTGGGGTTGTGTTTTTAGCCATGCTAGTAAATCTATAGATTTCTTGAAACATTTTCAGTTGTGGTGGGAGAAGCCACTGCAAATTGATGCAGGTCTTTGAGCCTAAAGAACAGAGTTGACAAAAACTTTCAGTGATGAAAGTGTTGTTGGCTAGCTTTTGAGCTTTGAATTCAACTCTTTAGTGTCATTTTACTGCATACATTGTGCACATACACACTATGTATGCTTCTGTGGATACAACTTGTGTACGTCCATGTGGTCATTAATATAGCAATAACATTTTTTGCATAAAGCCTTTTACGTTTGATAAAGAGGGTTGTGGTGAGGTTTTCTTAATTGGGAGACATCCAAATGTCAGGTTCTCTTTGGTGACGCAGGTGGAAGACTTACCCAGCCTTGCCATAGGAGATGTATGATAGTTGTTCAAAGGTGCTTGATAAGCCTAATTGGCTTCTTTCAGGTAACTAATTATATGCAATAGAGTGAGTGATTCGCTATGCAGGTGAACATGTCAGTAGTTTTAGTTTTATGAGATTTTCACACCAGTCATATGCTCATTTTGCAGAGGATACTCTGGCAAATTTTTTTCCAATTTTTTTTGGTTTTGTCAACTATACAATGGTCGATTTACTCCTTGATACACTTATTGGTATGATCACATTTATTCTCACATAATCCTTTTGGTTGATCATTATAGTTCATTAATTCATTTTTTTTTGGAAGACTTTGTTGACTTTTTTGCCAAAATCGGACACTTGGTCATCCTTTTTTTAGCTTTAGTGGTGTTTGGAATCTTCTAGCTCCATTATCATTCTATTTAGTTCTCTATCATCATGGCATCAAAGGTCTCAGGCATGTTTGGTGGATCAGGGTCTAGTGCCAGTGTTCCGCAGAGGAGCTTTAACTTGCATGGCAAAGACGATTCTGAGATCCAAAAATTTGATGGCACAAACTTCTTTCTATGGAAGAATCAAATTAAAGATGTGTTGATTTAGAGGAGGTGATGGAAGACAGTAAATGGAATCTTAAAGAAGCCTGGTGACATGGATGAAGATGATTGGGATTTGTTGGATTAAATGTCCAGGTCTACCATTTGATTGCACCTAGCAGATAATGTTTACTTTACAGTATTGGACTGTGAAAGTGCAGAGGAGCTTTGGAAGAAGTTATGCAATACATATGAAAAAGAAACAGCATCAAATAAAGTGTATCTGATGAGAAACTTATATGATCTTTGTATGGACACAAATAGTGTTGTTGCTCATCTAAATGAGTTTGATGCTATATTCTCCCAATTACAAGCTCACAAAATGGACATGGATAATGAAATGAAAGCAATCTTGTTGTTATGCATCTTGCCATCAGCATGGGATACATAATGCACCGACATTAGCATGGTGGTAAACTAGTCTATGATGACATATGTGGAGCACTATTGATTGAGTAGATTGGTAGAAAATCTATGGTTGGCACTCCGAGTGGAGATGCTAATAATGTTCATGATTCTTACTAAGCAAAGAATCAGCAACATGGTAGGAGCAAGAACAAGGAAGAGAATGGTCAACAAAATAAGAGTAGAAGTAAATAAAGGGAGAGGGATATGAAATGCCATTATTGTCATAAGAAAGGAGACATGAAGAAAGGTTGTTATGCATTAACGAATGCTAAAGAAAAAGGGCAAAATGGTTATGGGCATGTTAAACAGCTACCTACACCATCTACTTCGACTGTGAAGACTGAAGAAATCAATGCTATTTTATATGATGTTGATGTGTTGATACTTGATAGTACTGTGTGTACTGAGGCTCTTATGGCTGATTCTCTTTCCCACACATGGCTACTAGATTATGATGCTTCTTTCCATGTGATGCCACATGGAGAGTGGTTCTCTACTTATGCAGCAAATTCCCTTGGTACTGTGAGACTTGGTGATTCTTATCAGTGGGACGTTGTCAGGATTGGATATGTGGTTTGTGTAACTCATTGATAGTTCAAAATTTACTATGTATAATGTATGCCATGTACCTCATTTATCATGTAGTTTGATGTCAGTTATGACCTTGGTTACAAGGTGGTCTTCTATGGTCAGTCCTTTTGCATATCAAAGGGCAATATAGTTATTGCAAATGGAAGCAAAGTTGGATGACTTTATCCTTTATGTGTATCACAAAAACTTGTTAGCTATTACTAAACAACCTATGGCTTGTATTTGGCATGGTTGTTTGGGCCATATATCATGTAATGGAATGGAAAATCTTTCTCTTTTTGGCTACTTACATGTGTTATCTTTCTCTGATTTTTCATTTTGTGAGCATTGTCAATATGGAAAGAAAACTAGGAATATGCATAAGATGCACATTGACTCTTCAATTCAGCCTTTAAATCTTGTTCATACAAATGTGTGTGGTCATATGCCCACAAGGTCATTAGGTGGTCCTCTTTACTTTGTTACTTTCATAGATGATGCTACTAGAAAATTATGGGTATATCCTATCAAAGCAAAGGATGAGGTATTCCCTACTTTCAGAAAAATGGTTTGCTTCAGTTGAGGCTAAAAAAGGAACTAAGCTTAAGGCTTTACGTTCAGATAATGGGAGTGAGTATGCCTCACATGAATTCAGACTTTTCTATCAATCTAGAGGAATTCGTAGAGAGTTTCTAGGTCCTTATACCCCATACAAAATGGTGTAGCTGAAAAGATGAATATAACTATTCAGGATAGAGTAGTTTATATGCTATATCATGCAAACCTTTCACAATGCTTTTGGGTAGAACTAGTATTGACTGCAGTTTCTGTGATTAACCTTTCACCTAGTACTACCAAAGGTTTGAAAGTGGCACAAGAGTTATGACAGGGAAGCAATCATATTATGATCATCTTCAATTTTTGGATGTGAATCATATGTTCATATACCCAAGAACCTTAGACAAAAGCTTGACCATAAGTCAAAGAAATGCATTTTTCTTGGATATGGTCAAGAAGGCCAATTTGGATATCGCTTATGGGATCCTAAAACATGGTCAGTGATCATAAGTAGTGATGTCAATTTCAATGAGTCCAAGATGCATAAACAACCCATTAAGGAGGTTGAAGTGAGAAGATTGGTATTTGAGGATACTTGTCCTCCAGTTATCATGCATAAAAATGTTGCATATAGGGATGTTCAAGATAATGTCCAATTAGATCAGTCTACAGCCATTCCATTTCAGCAACCATTGAGATACTTTGCACGTGTCTGACATCCACTTAATAGATATGTTCCATGTTTGGATTTTGTTAAGCTAACATATGCTCGTGAGCCTTCTTGCTACAAAGAGGCTATGTAGATAGAGGATCATGTCAAGTGGAAGCATGCCATGAAGAGTGAGTTGGATTCTATTCACAAGAATGGTACTTAAGATTTAGTACCTTTGCCAAAGAGCAGGAAAGCTTTAGCATGTAAATGGGTTTCTAGACTCAAATTCACACTATATAGTGCTTCTCCAAAGTATAAAGCATGACTTGTTGCAAAGGTTTTTTAGCGACAACATGGTGTTGATTTCAAGGAAACCTTCTCTCTAGTGGTCAAGATGAATACCCTTCGAATGTTGCTTGGATTTGTTGCAATGGAGGACTTAGAGCTAGTACAAACGGATGTGAAAATTTCTTTCTTGCATGGAGATCTTACAAATGAGATCTACATGAAAAAACAAGAGGTTTATGTAGTCCTTGGTAAAGAAAGTCTAGTTTGTGAGCTCAAGAAGAGCTTATATGGACTTAAACAATCCCCTAGACAATGGTACCAAAAGTTTGATACTTTTATGAAGTCTCAAGGCTATTCTCGAAGCAATGAGGATCATTTTCTATACCCAAATAGATGCTCAGATGGCATCTTTATGTGCTTGATACTTTATGTCGATGATATGTTGATTGTTGGGAAGTCCTCTTATGACTTGTCAATTCTCAAAAAGAAGTTGAGTCAGACATTTGATAAGGATTTGGGGGATGTCAAACATATTCTTGACATGTGCATTACTCATGATAGGAGTAAAACATGCATATACTTGTCTCAAAGTGATTACATATCCAAAGTACTTCACATGTTCCAGATGCAAGGTCAAAAGGCATTGAGTACACCTTTATCTACATATGTGAAATTAAGCAAAGATGATTGCCCCAAATCAGATGAGAAAAAGGAATTTGTGACCAAAATTCCTTATCAATATGTTGTTGGTAGTTTCATGTATGCTATGGTAGCTACGAGACCAGATATTGCATTTGCAATGGGAGTTGTGAGCAGATATATGTCGAATCCTAGCAAGAAGCATTGGGAAGTGGTCAAGATGTTTTTGAGATATCTGAGTGGCACTAAGGACAAGTGTCTATGCTTGGGTAGAGGGAAGGCATCCATTATTAGTTATAGAGGTTCTGATTATGTTGGTTGTATAGACAATCATAAGTCTACATCAGGGTACATTTTTCATTTTGTTGGAGGTGCTAACTCTTGGAGATCTCATCTTCAAGAATGTACACCTATTTCCACTATAGAAGAAGGGCATGTTGCAGCAAGTGAGGTATGTAAGGAAGCATTGTGGCTTTTGTGTCTTGCTTGTGGTATGGGTCTACCTTAGCATGTACCTCATTTACTCAGTGATAATCAGAATGCCATTGCATTGGCTAAGAATCTGTTCTATCATGCAAAGACCAAGCACATTGAGGTGAGGTATCGCTTCATTAGAGACTGCTTAGCCGCTGAGTGCATTATTCTTGAGAAGGTTCATACTTGAGATAATGCTACAAATGCTTTGACTAAAGCTCTACCATAGGATAGCTTTCAATACTCTTATCACTTGATGGGGGTTATGTGATTAATGACCTTACATAGTTACGTGTATAATATGTAACATGCCCATCAGGCGAGAGGTATAGTTTGTATACTTACACTCAAGTATTCTTTATCATTCTTTATTTTTCTCCCATAGTCACTTTGGCCATATTAGCCTTTAGTAGGAGATCATTACCATTAGTGTCCATGTGAAAGGCCAAATGGCTGCCGGAACCTTTTGTATATGTTCCTTAATAAAACATATAGTGGCCTAGTTAGCCACATACTATAAGTTTGACCACATCTGTGTGACCTAAGAAATCTGTGTTCATGGTCTATGTATTGTGTGGTTTCTGTGTATTCTACAACTTTTTTCGGAGTATTGTGTGTGGTGTTTGGAGCTCAGTTTTCTACCATGAGGATATAGTCATGGAACTCTCGAGAAGCCCTTATGGTGCATTGTCATCAAAATACTTAAATTGGATTCTCGTTCATCATCAAGCAAAGAGTAGAAGCAAAACTCTGATATGAATCTATAAGAACATTAAGAACAGTGTGCACAAGTGCTCTATCTGAAAAATATTTATCACCAAAAATCTGTTGGTATTCTAAGGTTTGAATACCATATGTTGGAAGTGGGACTGGGCCACAATAACAATATATCACAGATTTATAGGATCTTCCAACAGATGAACCTTAACATACACACCTTAAGAGTAAAAAATAGATGAATGAGAGACAGAGAGAGAATAGATGAGATTTCAAGTGTAACGGTAAGCTATGAGGCTCATCTACATTGTCTATATTTTAATGTCAAATTACAATGTGTGTATATGATACAGACTGACAATATCTCTATATAGGCAGAAATAGGGACTAGATACAAGATATTGTGTGCCTAAGAGGTATGAAGAGTGTGTGTGTGAGAGAGAGACTATGGAGAATATGAACAGTTGAGAAATGTTTTAAAGCAAACCCAAATTCCGATCAACCTAAATAAAAAATGAGTGACCTAGCAAGTAAGAATGGAAAAAGACTTGCTACTCGTAGTAAATCAACAATGGATGTTGATGGTAAGCTGGCAAAACCTCCTCAAGATACTCATCAAGATATAGACCAAACTCCTCCAAGAGTGTGAGAACACCTCCTCCAAGATGACCTCCAAAATCTCCTCCTAGCTTGAGAAGATTGATCACCTCCTCCAAGTTCTTCTCCAAGAGCTTGAGCTTGTTGAGTGATACTCACATAATGAGCCTTGCTCCTCTTTATATAGTTTTGTGTATGCTTCTAAAAGCACGTAAAACAAAAAACACAAGTTTCTAATAAATCAATTGTTAAGTTCTCTGATTTTGCATTGCGCCAATATAATTTTTGCCACCGTTGTTATTGAAAAGCATCCAATAAAATGTTTATTGAACTTGATTGTTTGCTACCTCTGGTGATTGATCCCGGGTAGTTCGGATGGGATGAACTTCGCCTAGCCATGCTGCTATGGCTCTTGCTTACAGGAACTTCTTATAATTACAAAGATATCTTATTTATGCCTGATACTTCTTGTGAAGCTCTTTGAACGACAACAACTTTTGTCACTTGAGGATCATGGACATCTTGTGTGACATTGATTCCAACAAAATCAAATGCACCTTCAAATCTTTGATGTTTTTCAAAAAGTTTTCCATGCTCACTCTCCAACTATTTTCTAAGGTAAGCAACACAGACCTCATTTCTTCCCTGGTATAAGGTTCTAAGTATATCCCAAGCATCCTTTGTTGTCTTGCAAGAGAGAATGTGAGGAATAATGGCACATTTGATAGAACAATATATCAATGCATGTGCATGAGCATCTCTTCCATCCCAATGAAGTTGCTTTGTAGTAGGTGCAGCAGGAACCATAACACAAATAGGAATCTAGAGATCATTGTCTTCAATGCCATCTGCATCATCTTCAATAACTATATTCACGTGTAGTAGGATGTTTTTCAATAGTGTACACAATATCCACAACCCTTTTTCTACTAATAATGAAGCATCATATATGCCTACAATAAGTAATAAGTCCCATCCAGCTTGTCCTCAATAGCCAACATACGGAATATATCATTGCTTTCATCCATGGCCACTAACTAAATACCTTGATGTAGAAAAATAGATGTATCTCAAAAAGAGAAACAAAACTACCCAAATGAGCTTCGCTAAACTTGTAGCAGACTTCAAGTTGCCTATATGGGCGATTTCATCATTTTGTGTTTGCCACAAAATGATGAAATCGCCTACATAAGTGCTATGATAGTGCATTTGAAAGCCAAAACGAGCTTAGGAAAAAAAAATTGATGTCATAGAGAAAAGGAGTTTTGAACTCCTAATCATCCTAAGTATGCTCACCAATTTTTTGCAGTTATGAGACTATGACTGGAGGGCTTTTCATGACACCCTCAATGAAGTGACGACCTACCTTGATACCAATTGTTGGAGTTTGAGATCTATGGAAGCACATGAATAACACAAAAAAGAAGAAGAATTTTAGAGCACAACACAACATTGAATGAATTACCAAGTGAATGTACAAAATATCATGTTAGGGTTATAGGCATATATACAATTTAGGGGAAAAAAACTCCTACAGAGGCAAAAAGTGTATCGATAGTCTGAAGTGTGTTCACACACATCACTACTGAAATATACCAACTTGGCTAGCTCACCTCATACATACTATGTATGAAGCATGGCCTGATCTCAAGCATAACAAATAGAGTATTACATAATCTATGAATTAATCCTTAATGTAATTGCCTATCCACAATTCTTATGTGCAAACCTTGCCCTTTTTATTCTTGGCCACTTGCCTACAGAGTTGTCTCTTTTGCAATCACATGCAGAGTAACTATCTCAACTGCCCATCTATTGTCTAATAGTAAGAAGATTATATGAATGACCTCTAAACCATAAAAAACATAGTCTCAATGACTTTTGTCCCATACCATATGTCCCATAGCTAGGTAGAATACATAGTTGTTGGAGTTCCACCTACTAAAGCACATGAAAAACATAAGGAAGAAGAAGAAGCTTGGAGCACAACACAAAAGTGAATGAATTACCAAGTGCATGTACAAAGATAAGTGACCCATTAGGGTTATAGGCATATATACAAGGGGGGGAACCTCCTAAGGATGGAATAAAGTGTCCCGAAGGTCCTAAGTGTGTTCACACACATCACTACCAAAATATATTAACAAATCCCCCTAGGGGTGATGCAGTGAACAAGCAGCTGACACTCATGTACAAGGTAGTGCCAAGTTATGCGGATAAAGATCAATCCCCAAAAGAAATTAAGTCCAAAGTTTTGCAAAAAGCTTCAAACTTCTCCCTAGCCAGAGCCTTTGAGAAAAGGTCCGCAATGTTATCATGTGTGGGCACATATGCTGAACTGATCTCTCGAGCACAGACCTAACATAATGATAATGCACCTCAATGTGCTTTGTGCAAGCATGGAACAAAGGGTTTCTCACAACTGCCAATGCACTCTCACTTTAAGTAAAGATGGTGGTGGTAGAAGACTGACCAACATCCAAATCAGACAAAAGTCATCTAAGCCACACACACTCAACAATCATTATAAAAGTTGCCCTATACTCAACCTCGCAACTAGAAGTGACCATTATAGGCTGATTCTTGCTCAACCAAGATATGCATGAGCTAGCAAGCAAGAAGCAAAAACCACTAGTGGATACAAAAGTGTCACAATAACTAACCCAGTCAAAGTTAGTTATTGATATGCAATCTTATTTTTTTCCCCAAATGATGGTCATTTATGGAGACATTCAAAAGAAAAGATTGTGAATCCTCAAAGAGTTATAGGCTCTAGATTATTAGAAAGACAAGTAATGAATGAAATGCAGGATGCTATGTGGGCAAGACATAAAGGGTTTTTTCGAACATATGAAAAGATAAGAGAATAGTATTGATGGACAAGAATGAACATTGATGTGTTAAATTATGCCTCCATGTGTAAGACTCATCAATTGCATTCATGAGTCAAACATTGTGATAGCCTACAACCCACTTATCCACACAACATTCACTACAAATGGGTGGTTGATTTAGTGTAGTAAGAGTAAACACTATGTGTTATATTATCCTAGGTAGAGATGATTTAAAAAATCATGCTGAAGGAAGAACATTAAGAACTAAATCAACTACTAATGTTTGTTAAATTTTGTTAGAGGATGTAATCTGAAGGTTCAAGTATGTGGATAAGATCATGGTGGATTGAGGAGAATCAGATGCACTAGAGGTAAGTGAGTTCTTTGAAAAACATGGGATTTAATTAGCTCTCACAACTGATTTCAATCCAGAAGTAAATGGGAAAATTGAATGAGGTCATGCACCTATTGTTAGAGCTCTTGCAAAGGCATGTAAAGGAAATATCTATCATTAGACCTATTTTCTTTCATTTGCATTACTTACTGACCACACGACATGCATATGCATGACTCGGTTTATTCGAGCTGAATCCATGTATGAATCACATGTCTTGTCTTGGTTTATGTTGCCTTAGGATACTAATCTATCCCAAGAGGATTTTTGGTGTTTGAGAATGCAACATATAAAGAATGGTCAAGAAAAATTATAAGAAGTAAAGGAGAAGTTATAGGCATCATGAATAAAAAACAAGGTTTAATTTGACAAGAGATATCGATTGAGGCCAAAAGAGATACAAGAAGATGATTGGATTTTGGTATACGATAGCAAATTTGATACATTATACAAGGCTAAAAGAAAGTTGGTAAAACCTTGGTTCGGTCCATACATTGTACATAAAGTCAATGATAATAATACTTATGTAAAAGAGCTAGATAAGACTGTTTTTAAAGTTCCTTGTGCTTAGAAAATGGGTCAAAAAAAATTTCTAAGAAGAGAGAAAATGAAAATTACGAGTTAATCAAAGATGAATTAGCTGAGAAAATTAATGAAGAAAATGAAGATAAAGAATAAATATGAATGAAACTTTGAAAATAAATAGTGTATATCTGTATGTAGGTATATATTGATAAATGTACATAAAAAAGAATAAAAATATAATGATTAAAATTATAACTTTGATGTGCCCAACAATAGGATTTGTGAACGCTTGATCTAAACAAAAGGCTAAAAATGAGTGATCGATTGTCAACCAACTTACCTATCTCTGGTAATTGAAGATGGGATGAAGGAAAAGGAATTAATAGGAGACCAATAAGGGGCCCTGAGCTTGAGATGATGATATTCAAGCCACCAGAGATAGAAATGCAGCCTAAAGTCAGAGCACAAGAAGAGCTAGTTCATACTCTATTCATATGGACATATCTATTACCACCAATAAGAAGGCTTACTCTAGCAAAAAGAAAATTATCATAGTAAATTCTTCAAATTTACCTTGATGTACAATGTATAGAAAATAAGATAAGAAATTTGTTCATGAATCTGATGTTTATCTTTTATTTCAATAAGTACCCTCGTTTGTAAAACCCTAAGTAGGGGAAAATGAATTATGACTAAACGCATGTATATATTAGTCTGAATGAGCACTTGGTAACATGTGATTCTTCGATTCCTACTTTTGGTCCCTTATGACCCTACCTCCATATCTGAGTATGCTAGATTAGTTGCCTTCATTTACTAGCCAGCTATGTACATGTCTGTGTACGTGTCAAAGGTGGGTTGTAATGGGCTAGTTAGTGGGTAGAGCTACCATGAGCTAGTGCTAGGTTTGTCATATGGCTTGACCTATATTTTTTCATGCATCTATGGGGATCTTAATGGGTGGAGTTACTTTGGCCAGGTGGTTAGAGCCACAAGATGAAGTCGATTTCATATAGGGCTGACATTGTGTATTGAGTGCTATGTCAAGTTGACAAACGGGTGGGATAAATGTCGTTGGGTGAGTTACAATAATTTTGGCATAAGCCAACTTATGCAAGTAAAAAGAATAAGTAAATAAATGACAAAGATGAGTTGGGATGAAGAAAGAAAAATAAAGTAAAAGGGAAAAATAAATAAAAATATCTAATGGGGTGATTGGGTGGGGAGAATCCGATAGGGGATAGGCTAACAAATTGAATTAGTAGGGATTGGTATATAGGAGTATCTGGGATAGGCCATTGGATCCAAAAGGGATTAAACAAACAAGAGAACTATAAAAGTTGGAAATAATTCATATGATTTCTTAGTTTGATTGTGTTGATTGTGACATGATAGGTTAGACATGATTCTTGAGTCTAGTATATTCCCTAAATTAGTAAAAGTTCAATATGTTTGGATGAAATGGGCATGTGCTTACTTTTCTCTTGAAGTAATTTTTATCCACCATGACTATTTGATACTCATTTGTGTTTATTTTTTTGTATGCAAGTTGGTGCATCTAGGGGATGCATAAGTCTAGAGGGGGTGGATGTGGTCAAGAATGAAGTTGAGCCCTATTAACTACTTGAATGTGATAATCAGCACAATTGACAAGTTGCATTCAACTTGGATGAAATTTTGTAGCATGATCACAATATAGTGTTTTCTATCCTTCTTTGTGGCTTACACTCCATTCTGATGCTCGATCGTTTGGTGCACACACACACACACACACACATATATATATGGATTATTGATTGATAGATCCATATATGCATGATACTTGTGTGAAAAGTTGGTATGCATGTGTATTGTCATTCATGTGTAAGTCTGTATGTGTGCATACAAATGCATGTTTGCACTTATGAACATACATGAATGATGATTTTTTTGTTTTTATGTAAGCATTCATATGTGTGTTTGTGCCTTCATATGCATGTGCACGTGTTTGGTTGTGTATGAGAAATTGTAAACATCTAATATGTGCATAAATGGAAATAGGTGTGCATGTAAGTTCAAGTGTACAAATTTAAGCATGAATCTATGAGCAAATTTGTGCACATGTGTAGATATGAGAATGTGGGTTGTGTGTGAATGAAATATGTATTTTTGTGTAAATAATTAAGTAGGCATGTGCGTACATAATCATGTGTGTAATTGTGCGTATAATATGCTATTAAGCATAAATGTAATTGTGCATATAAGTATTCATATAAGTACGCATTTGCAAGTGTGAGCATATGAAAATGTGTATAAGTGTGTAATATGTGTGCATATGTTTTGGTGTAAATGTGTATATATGTGTTTGTGCTTTCCTTTCATACATCAAACGAGCCTGAATGTATGTGTTTGATTGCTTCTTTATGTGTGTTTACAATTGAATTTTTGAATGTACATCGTCATGTGTGTTATAAGTGATGTGTACAATTATAAGTGCATAAATGTGCAAATTCGAGCACGTTTGAAAGCTTCTATGTGTACATGTGATATGTATGTGTCTGCATGAATGCCTACATGAGTATTGAGTAAATGTGTGATCATGTGTAGATATGCATAGATATGAGAGTGTGTGTTTCATGGAAGCATCTATATGATAGTGAGGCAACCAAACATATTACCTTGCAATGCAGTTTCTTCACTTCACTCGAGCCTTCCCCTACAAGGAATATTGTCATTTGTGCTAACAACTCCTCTTATCCTATCATGGGAGTTCGTAAGATCATTCTGACTATGGCTGATGGTAGCTCTTTTACATTGTCGGATGCTTTATTTGTGCTAGGGATCAAGAAGAATATGTTATTAGTTTTAGCTTTAGCCAAGATTGGCTTGGTTGTGAAATTTGTTGATGATAGATGAATATTAACTCATGATCTATCAAATGGCGACATCATTATTGCTTTTGGCATTTTGCGTCATGGGATGTATAAGCTCATAAACTATGAAAAATCTGTGAAGTGATTCAGCATGTGCAGTACATGATTCTCAGGCTACATCAGATGCAAAGCTTTGATGTGCAGGCTTTGATCATCCAAATTTTGCTAGTTTGCTACATTTGGGGAAATCTAAAATGGTGTCATCTCTACCCAAACTTGATGCACCTGGTAAACATGTCTACGTAGGCTATATTTTGGGCAAAATGTAGCATTCCTTGTTCCCAAAAGATGGTTTTAGTTTGAGCTACTAAAAAATTGTAGCTTGTTCATAGTGATGTCTATGGTCCTATGCAAACACCCTCTTTTGGACACTATCTTTATTTCGTGACTTTCATTAATGATTTTTCTAGGCATGCATGGACATATCCATTGAAAGAAAAGTCCGAAGTGTTTATTGTTGGAGTTAGACGTCTGCAAAAACATGCAAACAGCACAAGGAAGAAGAAGAAGGTTGGAGCACAACACACAATACTGAATGAATTACCACTAGAATGTACAAAGATAAGTAGCCTATTAGGGCAATAGGCGTATAAACAAGCCGGGGGAGAAAAACATCCTAAAGAGGGAAAAAAGTGCCCCGATAGTCCTAGTGTGTTCACACACATCACTACCTAAATATATCAACAAATCCCCCTAGGAGTGATGCGGTGAACAAGGAGTTGGCATTCATGTATAAGGAAGTGCCAAGCTATGTGGAAATCACTCCACAAAAGGAAGTAAGCCCAAAGCTTTGCGGAAATATTCAAACTTCTCCTTAGGTAGAGCCTTCGTGAAAATGTCTGCAATGTTCTCTTGCGTGGGCACATATGCCAAGGTGATCTCCCTAGCATAGAACCTCTCCCTGACATAATGATAATGCACCTCAATGTGCTTAGTGCGAGCATGGAACACAGGGTTCCTCGCAACTGCCAATGCGCTCTGACTGTCAGTGAAGATGGTGGTGGCATAAGACTGACCAACACCCAAATCAGCCATAAGACGTCTGCACCACACACACTCAACAGTCGTTGTGAAAGCTACCCTATACTCAGCGTCACAATTAGTATACCCACTTAGTCCCAATGGCCTTCTTGCCAGGAGCCAAGTCACATAAAGACCAAGTACCATTCTTCATTATAGCATCATATTCAGATTGCATAACAACCATCCAATTTTTTGAATTTTGTGCTTCATCAAACAAGACATGCTCATTCTCATCACAGAGACTAGATGCAGCCATAGCATAGCAATCTGATGCAAAAGAGGCACTATGAGAGCTTGAACGAGTATGATATGATAGAGGTGCATCTAATTTGCTATCACACAAAGTCTTCACGAGCCATTTTGGCATAGTTTTTGCTTGCTCAATATCAGCTCTCTCATCAACAAGTGCATCATGTAAATCAGCATAAAAAATGGGATGATCTGCATCATCACATGAAAACCTGCAAAGGTTGAGAAGTTGCCTCATTAGGACCAACACTAGACTATCCACTTGCAAAAGAGGTAGCAAGGTATCATACATGTCTTTGGAGCTAACAGATGTCTCCTTAGTACACAAAAGCAACGGTTAAATAGCATCTTCCACAAAAACAACATCACGGCTAACCAGAATGCGTTTAGTCTGTGGATGATACAGACGACAGCCTTTACTTTCAGAACTGTACCCAACAAAAATACATTTTACTGCTTTATCATCCAATTTTCTACGATGTTGTTCAGGCACTAATGCATATGCCAAACAACCAAAAACACGCAGATGAGCAACAGATGGATTGTGATCATGCCAAGCCTCATATGGAGTGATAGACTGCAATGCTTTAGTGGGACACCTGTTAAGTACATATGCTGCACATATGACAACCTCAAGTCAGAAACTATGTGGTAAAGCCTGACTATTGACCATACACCTCGCCATCTCCATGAGTGACCTGTTCATTCATTCAACAACTCCATTCTCTTGAGGTGGATACGGCACTGTAGACTGGTGTTTTATCCCACGTTTAGCCATAAATGCATTAAAATCACAAGACATATTCCCCCCCTTGATTAGAATGGAGGATGCCCAATTTACATGCTGACAGATTTTTAGCCAAAACCAAAAACTGTTTGAAGCACATGAAAATTTTGGACTTTGCCTTCAATGGATATACCCATGCATGCCTGGAAAAATCATCACTGAAAGTCATGAAGTAAAGATAATTTCCAAAAGAAGGTGTCTACATAGGACCACATACATCACTATGTACAAGCTGCAATTTTTTAGTAGCCCGAATCGAACCATCTTTTGGAAAAGAGGAATGCTGTATTTTTCCCAAAACACAACCTTCACAAACATGTTTTTGAGGTGTCTCAAGTTTGCGCAAAGAGAACACCATTTCACATTTCTGTAGGCATAGCAAACTAGCGAAATTTAGATGACCAAAGCATGCACGCCAAAGCTTTGCATCTGACATAGCCTAAGAATCATGCAGTGCACATGTCGAATCATTTACAGATCTTTCATAGTCTATGAGCTTATATAGCCCACGACATAAAATGCCAGAAGCAATAATCATGTCGCCATTTGACAGATCATGAACTGTACATCTATCATCAACAAATTTCACAACCAAGCCGATCTTGGCTAAAGCAAAAATTGATAACAGATTTTTCTTGATCCCTGGCACAAACAAAGCATTTGACAAAGTGAAAGAACTACCATCAATAGTAGTTAGAATGATCTTACCAACTCCCATAACAGGATAAGAGGAGTTGTTGGCACATGTGACAGTATTCCTTGTAGGGCAGGCTCGATTGAAGAGAAGAAACTATGCTGCGAGGTAATATGTTTGGTCGCCCCACCATCAAAGTACCAAACATCTGAGTCTACTGTAGACATGCACTGCTCATGAGAAGATGGGTCAAATCTACAAACAGTAGTAAATGCCCATTCTTCTTCTTGCACAAGATTAGCAGACTTTGTTTTTGGTGTAGAGGCCTCTGCAACAACCATTCCAGCCTCTTTCTTCTTTGCCTTTTTAGCAACCAGTTTTGGACGGCTCTTTATGATATGATCATTTCTTTTACAGTACTTGCAAAACAATTTGTGATTTTCTGATTTCTTTTCATCTTTGTCTTTCCTCTTCGATTGTGGAGAATTCGCAGATTTCTGCTTACTAGTTGAAGAGCTCCATTTTCCTTTGCCTTTCTGACTAGCCAAGAAAGCTTGATCTGCAACATGCATAATGGACCTGTTCTGCCTGGACTGATCTTCCTGCAACAGAACAGAGACTAACTCCTAAAATGACAAGGCATTTGGATTTCCTTTCATCATCAACCAAAGAGTAGAAGCAAAACTCTGATATGAATCAGGAAGACCATTTTAAACACACAACACTGAATGAATTACCACTAGAATGTACAAAGATAAGTAGCCCGTTAGGGCAATAGGCATATATACAAGCTGGGGGAAAAAAACCTCCTAAAGAATGAAAAAAGTGCCCCGACGGTCCTAGTGTGTTCACACACATCTCTACCTAAATATATCAACATTTATATGCTTCAAATAGTTTCTAATTTTGGTTGAAAATCTGTCAGCATGTAAAATGGGCACCCTCCATTCTGATCGAGGGGAGGAATATATGTCTTTTGATTTTAATGCATTTCTGGCTGAACATGGGATAAAACATCAATGTACAATGTTGTATACACCTCAATAGAATGGAGTTGCTAAATGCAAGAACAGGTCACTCATGGACATGGTGAGGTGTACGGTCAAGAGTTAGGCTTTACTACATAGTTTCTAGCTTGAGGCTATTATGTGTGTAGCATATGTACTTAATAGGTGTCCCACTAAAGCATTGCAGTCTATCACTCCCTATGAGGCTTGACATGGTTGCAAGCCATCTGTTGCTCACTTGTGTGTTTTTGGTTGTCTGGCATATGCATTAGTGCTTGAAAACAATGTAGGAAATTGGATGATAAAGTAGTGAAATGTATTTTTGTTGGGTATAGCTTTGAATGCAAAGGCTATCGTCTATATCATCCACAAACTAAACACATTCTGGTTAATCATGATGTTGTTTTTGTGGAAGATGCTATTTAGTCATTACTTTCATGTACTAAGGAGTCATGTGCTAGCTCCAAAGATATGTATGATACCTTGCTACCTCTTCTTAGAGGTGGAGAGTTTAGTGCTCGTCCGGGTGAGGTAATTTCTCAGTCTTTATACGTTTCATGTGATGGTGTAGATCATTCCATTTTTTATGCAGATTTATGTGATGCACTTGTTGATGAGAGAGCTGATATTGAGGAGGCAAAACTATGCCAAACTGATTGGTACAGACTTTGCATGATAGAAAATTAGATGTACCTCTTTCATATCATACCCGTTCAGGCTCTCATGGTGCTTCTTTTGCATCAGATTACTATGTTATGGTGCCTCTAGTCTATATGATGAGAATGAGCCTCTTTCATTTGATGAAGCACTAAATTCTAAAAATTGGATGGCTGCTATGCAATGAGAATATGATGCTATTATGAGAAATGGTACATGGTCTTTATGTGACTTGCCTCCTTGCAAGAAGGCCATTGAAACTAAGTGGGTATACAAGTTGAAGCATAAGTCTGATGGAATAGTTGAAAGGTATAATGCTAGGCTTGTTGCAAAGGGTTATGCTGAACAAATTAGAGGCAATGATTTTGATGAGACCTTTGCTCCTACATGTCGAATGACTACTGTTGATAGCATCTATGCACTTGCCTCTCATCATAGTTGGAATGTACATTAGTTGGACATTAAAACTGCGTTTCTGAATGGTGAATTGCATGAAGAAGTGTATGTTTTTTAGCCCTATGGCTTTGTGCATCTGACATAGCCTAAGAATCATGTACTACACATGCTAAATCATTCACATATTTTTCATAATCTATGAGCTTATACAAACGAGGAGATAAAATGCTAGAAGCAATAATCACGTCGCCATTCGACAGATCATGAACTGTACATCTGTCATCAACAAATTTCACAACCAAGACAATCTTGGCAACTAATAACAGACTCTTCTTGATCCCTGGCACAAATAAAGCATCTGACAAAGTGAAAGAACTATCATCAACAATAGTCAAAATGATCTTACCAACTCCCATGATAGGATAAGAGGAGTTGTTGGCGCATGTGACAGTATTTCCTATAGGGGCAGGCTTTAGTGAAGAGAAGAAACTGCATTGCGAGGCAATATGTTTGGTCACCCCACTATCAAAGTACCAAACATCTTGAGTCTACTGTAGACATGCATTGCTCATGAGAAGATGGGTCAAAACTACAAACAGTAGTAAACGCTCATTCTTCATCCTACACAAGATTAGCAGACTCTATTTTTGGTGTAGAGGCCTCTGCAACAACCATTCTAGCCTCTTTCTTCTTTGCCTCTTTAGCTGCTAGTTTTGGACAATTCTTAATGACATGATCATTTTCTTTACAGTATTTGCAAAACAATTTCTGCTTTTCTGATTTATTCTCATCTTTGTCTTCCTTCTTTGATTGTGTACAATTAGCAGATTTTTGCTTACTAGTTGAAGAGCTCCATTTTCCTTTGCCCTTCTGACTAGCCAGGAAAGCTTGATCTGCAACACGCATAATAGACCTGTTCTGCCTAGACTGATCTTCTTGCAACATAACCGAAGCTAAGTCTTCAAATGTTAAGGCATTTGGATTGCTGTTCATCATCAACCAAAGAGTAGAAGCAAAACTCTGATATGAGTTAGGAAGACCGTTTAGAATAGTTTGTACAAGTGAACTATCAGGAAGGACCATCAACAGAAATCAATTGTTCCTTCAAATCCTTGATCTTTGTCAATAAACTGTCCATAGAATCACCTTCATTCATGTGCTCACTCTCCAACTTATTTTTAGAGGTAAGCAACATGAGCCTCATTCCTAGCCTGGTATAATGTGGTAAGTGTATCCCAAGCATCCTTAGCTGTTCTACAAGAACGAATGTGAGGAATAATGGAACGTTTGACAGAAAAAGCTATCAATGCATGTGCTTGGGCATCTCTGCAATCCAAAAAATTTGCTCTACAGTAGATGCAGCATAAATCATAGCACGAACAAGAATCTGCAGAATATCACCATCTTCGATACCTTTTGCATCAGCTTCAGTACCTGGAGTTGTAATAGTTACAGGTGTGATATGACATTTTTCAACACTCTGCACAATGTTCCATAGTCCTTTTGCAACCAATACATGTCGCATCATATAAGCCCATGATGGGTAGTTGGTAGCATCCAACTTATCCTCAACAACCAACATATGAAATACATCACTGCTTTCAGCCATGGCCGGTGACTAAAATACCTTGATGCAACACATTGACTGTATCTCAAAAAGTTGAACAGAATTGCCCAGATGAATTCTGATAAACCTGTAGCAGACTTCGAGATGCTTATATTGGCAAACCAAAACTGGTATATACCTTTGGCACAAAAAGATGAAATAGCCTACATAAGCACTATGATAGTGCGTTCGAAGGCTGAAACAAGCTCAGATCGTGATTTGGGCACCACAAAGTGAAGTAGTTTTGATCTCTGAAACACCCTGAGTATGCTCACCAAAATTCATGTGATTCTGAGACTCCAATTGGAGAGGTGTCAATGAAACCCCAGATGAAGCATTGATTTGCTATGATACCAATTGTTGGAGTTAGATGTGTGCAGAAGCACGCGAACGACACAAGGAAGAAGAAGAAGCTTGGAGCACAACACACAATACTAAATGTATTACCACTACAATGTACAAAGATAAGTAGTCTGTAAGGGCAATAGGCATATATACAAGCCAAGGGGAAAAATCCTCCTAAAAAGAGAAAAAAGTGCCCCGGTGGTCCTAGAGTGTTCGCACACATCACCACCTAAATATATCAACATATCAACAGTGTGTTATAAGTGATGTGTACAATTATAAGTGCATATATGTGCAAATTTGAGCACGTTTAAAAGTTTCTATGTATACATGTGATATGTATGTGTGTGCATGAGTGCCTACGTGAGTATTGAGTAAATGTGTGATCATGTGTAGATATGCATATATATGAGAGTGTGTGTTTTATGGAAGCATCTATATGAATGCATCTATGTGTGTGTATACATGTATGGATGTGATCATGTATGTGTACATTAATGGTTTGGAGGCTCGTCTTATAAGGCAACTCAGGAAGTTAAGTTTTAGCAAGATTCATAAGAGAAATATACGTGGTCGATTTGGGAGTATGGCCTCCTCTATCGAGAGAAGCTTAAAAATGGTGGGCACGTGAATTTTCCAAGGAAATCTCCTCAGATGGGGACCGATGACACCTAAATGGAAAAGGAGGAAAAGAGGCATCAAAGAAGTAGATTTAGGCATGTTGCTCCAACCAATGGAAAAACACTACCTGTGGGCGCATTACAAGGGGATTCAAGAAGAGGTTGTTTATGAAGAAATGCAAAAATTATACAGATATGCATTGTTAGGAAGAAAGAATCTCAGAGAGAAAGCATCTTTGTCATACTATTGAAGAACAAATGTACTATATTAATGAAGAGAATATATAAATTACTTGTGTTAATGGTTCATATCCAACACAAAACACTAGTAGCGGAGAATATGAAACCTATAGAGTCACCATTCTCAGTAGAAGAATTGTGGCAATTGGCTACATCTGAGTTCTTGTACACACTGGAAACATAGTAGACTCTGATGGGGAAACATAGTAGCAGGTACTTTATTTTCTATGCCCTCTATTGGTTTTGATTTCAAAACACTTTGACAAAGGATGCAATGATTTTGAACACTACCAACTTGGGATTTGGAGACTTGCTTTTTATTGCTTACTACTCTTATAAATGCCTACTCTGCATTTTACATTCGTGGGATATGCTATTGGATGCCCTTGATGTACTCTACCTCTAGCCTAGAGTTAGCAAGGAATTTCTTATTCTATTATATATCTGCAGACATCTCTTCCAATCGAGTCAAAGAGCTTTTTGTTGAGATAGACACAACTCTGGCATTTTGCGATCAATATTATATTGCACTTATATTGTGACAACCATTTTATGGAAAATTACGTCACATGGAAAGAGATCCTACACAGAGTTTAAACTAGTGCACATGTTTCTTGGTGCAATTTTGTGTTCAAAAGAGACAACTTACAGGAGCTGAAGATCATGCAAACACTTTGAAGGACTCGCTCTTGAAATTTGTATAAAGCAGTGATATTTTGTTGATGGTTCTTCAATTAGGCATACACTCCTCTCTCTCTCTCTCTCTCTCTCTCTATATATATATATATATATATATATATATATATATATATATATATATATATATATATATATATATATATATATATATATATATATATATATGTGTGTGTGTGTGTGTGTTTATGAATGTATGGCTAACTGAAGAACCATCAACAAAAAATATATATATATATACAAAACGTGTGCATCATCCATTGCTAAACTTCTACTCCATCATCCATCACTTGAACCTGCAGGCTCTAGCACATTGGACAATGCACATATGTACGGGCGACTTTGAAACTTGAAGCTCAAAAAGTTAGCGATCACCGACAAAAGAGCTAGACACATAAGTTCATAACCAAATTGCACGTTGAACAAGTTTTTTTTTTGATAAAAGGAAGTTCGGCCTTGACCTATTCTCCCAGACTTTAATTAAAATAAAGGAGAAAAGTTACAAGAGAATGGGACTAGTACCCATGGGACCCCCCAAATCCCACAATGCAGGGGACAGGTTCGACAAGCTAGAGGGCATTACAAATGAGGCGGATAAAACTATCATTTCCCTCATGCAACACCCATTTGGGTTTCAGCTTGTTACCTTCGAGGAGATAAATACAGTGGTGCCTAAATGGTGGAGATCTTTTTATCTCGGGAGATTGTTTTACCTAGAAGAAAGAAGGATTTCTCAACCGACCATTCTTTTGGAGTTTGGCCAAAGTTGACAGTACATCGCTCTCTCCAAATCTTCCAAAGAGTCTCACCCATGATGGCATTCCACAATCTAGATGAGCAATTGACTGCCTCACCCAATAGTGCCTGTTGCCAATTGATTTGGTTCGTGAGTCTCAAAATCCGCATCACATGATGTCAGATAACATGAGACTTGGGGCAATCGAAGAAAAGGTGAACCAAATCTTCGATGCATCGATGGCAATGCTTGCACCAAGGAGAAACCCCACAAACTTTGTTAGCCCTTGCATTAGACTAGATATCCTTATGCAAGATCTACCACATGAGAATGGACTTTTTGATCTCAAAAAGAGGGTGCCAAATAGACATGAAATTTAGTTCCCATTGAAGTTTGGTCCAGGAAAGGCACCACATCTTGTTAAGGGTGTGATGAACATCTAAGCTCTCTTTGAAGTTCAGATAATGTATTTTCATGCAATTTAATGATAGATCATTATTAATATGTACATTCTCATTTCTTGAATCCAAAGCATGATAATGTATACAGAAAGAGGATATGGTAAAACTCCTTATTCGCTTCATGAAATCAAAGTTAAATAGTAAAAAGTAATTAACATTGTAAAAGCCCGTAAGATAGAAGCATCCTTTCGTATAGTTTTTGAAATAAGACATGACAATGGCTAAGTAAAAGGAAGATAGTCGTTGACTTAGGGGATGAAGATGATGGCAAGAAGAGCAAATGGAAGGATCATTGGGTGGATCAACTTGCATGATCAAAATTTCGCAAAGGCTTAGATGTTAGTTTATTGATATGGAAATGGAGAAAAAATATTATCCCACTAAAAAGAGAAAGTCACAATCCAAGATGGATGCTTTCTTCTTCAAGGGTATAATTCAAAGACCACTTGGCGATTTTCAAAACATAGAAGTTACCTCTTCAGGAGAAGCACAAATGTCTAATATGCATATAAACACAAGTGTGGTTGATCATGCGAATGCTATCGATTTCAATATAGATGTAAGTATAAGTATTGCAAGTGATCATGTTTCTCATGTTCAAATATGTACCTAAGAAGATTAAAAGGAGATGGTATAAGCAATGGATACTTTTGCATCCTTGGGCCTATTTAGCTAGGTGTATGACCAATGAAGAAGTTATTAGGTACAAGTATTGTGAGAATGTAAAAAAGGTCAATGGTTACATCCAAGGAGGCTCCAAAAACTTTGTTTTGTCTACATTGAATGACCATGCAATGATAATTAGGCATGCATGATGCTTGGGAAATTCTTTTAAGAATAATAAATTGGTGGGACTTATATTTAGGAATTATGCAATTATGGAGAATGTGTTTGGCTATTCCACTAAGCACTATAGCCTGTGAGATGTTTCTCTAGCCACAATTATATCAAAAGTGTTTCTCAATAAAGTTTGGCATTGGATACTTTAGATGCATTGATGCTATATATCCATCAATGCACGAGGAATTGGTATGATCGATTGGGATGATGCATTTGTGTTAATATATTTAGGTAGTGATGTGTGTGAACACTCTAGGACCACCGGGGTACTTTTTCCCTCTTTAGGAAGTTTTTTCCCATCGGCTTGTATATATGACTATAACCCTCACAGATCATATGTCTTTGCACATTCTAGTGGTAATAAATTTAGTATTGTGTGTTGTGCTCCAAGCTTCTTCTTCTTCCTCATGTTGTTCATGTGCTTCCGTAGACCTTAAAAATCCAACAATCGGTATCAGAACAAGTCACCACTTCATCTAGGGCATCATCGACACCCCTTTGATCATAGTTGAAGTCACGATCTGAGCTTGAATTTTGCACGATCAAAGAAGGATGATAGAGCCAAGAAGGAAACAGAAAAGCGGAAATTGTTTTGCAAATGCTATAAAGAAAATGATCATGTCATAAAGAGTTGTCCAAAAGTGGCTGCTAAAGAGGCAAGGAACAAAGGGGCTGGAATGGTTTTTGCAGAGGCCTCTACACCCAAAACAGAGTCTGCTAATTTTGTGCAGAGTGAAGAATAGGAATTTACCACGGTTTGCAGTTATGGCTCATCTTCTCGTGAACAGTGTATGTCTACAATAGACTCAAATGTTTGGTACTTTGATAATTGGGCAACCAAATATATTACCTCGCAACACAGTTTTTTCACTTCACTCAAACCTGCCCCTATAGGGAATACTATCACATGCACCAACAACTCCTCTTATCCTATCATGGGAGTTGGTAAGATCATTCTGACTACTATTGATCGTAGTTCTTTTACATTATTAGATGCTTTATTTATGCCAGGGATCAAGAAGAATTTGTTATCAATTTCAGCTTTAGCCAAGATTGGCTTGCTTGTGAAATTTGTTGATGACATATGTACAATTCATGATCTTTCAAACGACAATGTCATTATGGCTTCTGGAATTTTATGTTGTGGGTTGTATAAGCTCATAGACTATGAAAAATCTGTGAATGACTCAACATGTGTAGTACATGATTCTTAGGCTATGTAAGATGTTGGATATGCTCAATACTCCACCCTCATGTGACCACAAATGATCCATGGTGCTCTAAGTTGTAAGGCCCCCATTATGAGGAGAAGCCATTATGAGAGCTCAGACATTTGTGGAACCCTAAGTTCCAAGTTAGATGAGGTCTATGTGTGACCGTTGATGGTTGTAGATGATCTTTGTGAGCCTAGCCATTAGGCTAGGTAGGGCATAAACTTCCAGGCCATTGGGTTGCCATTTAAGGTGAAAATAAAGGCCTTGTGGCGTCGCGTGGTTTCCCCATAGAACCTTAATGGGGGGAGTGCAGAGGGGGGCTTGCCCCCTTTTACGGGGTCCGGGGGGCCTATCCCCCCGACTCGTAGGGCCGAGACAGTAGGACTACTGGTGGTGGAGATATTGTCAGATCGTATATTTTACCGACTATTTTGTATCTCCCGACGTTTATCTGTACCAAACCGCCTTGTAAAAGCTATATAAGCACGGCCCAGGTTGAGCTTTACATATCATTGCGCACTAGTAAGCCCTTCATCTAGAGTCTATCTAGATTTCCATCTAAGCTCCACATTGGGAGTGCACAGGTGGACAACACCATCATTGTAACTTCATTACGCTCTGCAATCTAAGAATTTGAGTTCTCTATCTCTCAGTCTGCGTCTATCTTTGTGTGCATTTTTCTCTCAAATCTGTCTACAGGTCTATTCTACTGTGCTGTTATTTTCTTACATGGTATCATAGCTCAGGAGACTCTGAGTGGTGCAAAAGTAGAAACACAAAGGTTGTAGAGGTCCAAATGACAAAATGGAGAAGATGTCAAGTGGTGCGTCATCATCTACAACTGGAGGTCAAGGTGGTTCATCAACAGGAGTAGGTGGCGCACAAGCAGGAGAAGCAATGATGCCAGTCATCCCAACGTTGCAGATACGGCCACCAGCATTCACAGAAAGAAAACTTGATGGTACAAACTACACCCTGTGGAAGTTCAAAATCACTTCTATTCTTGATTCGTATGAGCTTTTGGACACTGTTCTTGGGACTGATCATGAGCCCCAAGAAAGACCTTATCCAAATAATCCTGGTCGAATGATTCCTCCTGATGCTGATCTTCTACGTGCTTGGAAACATAGAAATGCAGATGCACTCTGTGCTCTTGTTACAAGTACTTCTGACAGTGTTCTAACTCTCATTCAGCATACTACGAAGGCATGTGAATCATGGAACATATTGAGAAATCAATATGAAACTCGTAATCAGACACGGATTCAGAACTTGGAGAATCATCTTGCAGCAGAACGGTTTGCTGATGGGGAGACTGCAGAGGTGTTTATCACTCGCATAAAGCATCTACGAGATCAAATGGTGGGAGCAGGTGTTCAAAAGTCAAGTGAGGAGCTAGCTCAGATAACTGATCAAGGTCATCAAGTATCTTTCAGTAAGACAGGAGCTAAGATTATGGACGGTAACAACAACATTGTTGGGACTGGCATAAGGAGGAACAACTTGTATGAGTTGTGTGCTCTTATAGCCACTACGATCATGGGCACAAGTAAGCTATGGCATGAGAGATTCAGCCACATTGGATACCTTGTACTGAAGGAGATGCATTGGAGGGGTATGGTTGCACACCTACCATCGATTGCAGAAATGAAGGAACCATGTGAAGCTTGCATGATGGGCAAGCAACAGAGGAAGGCGTTTCCACAAGAAAGCAAGAACAGTGTTACTTGTCGAAGACTATAGCAGGAAGATGTGGGTGTACTTCCTTTGTGATAAGGCTCAAGCTTTTGGTAAGTTTAAAGAATGGCTTCAGCTTGTTGAAACTGAAACAGGGAAGAAGATGAAGAAATTCAGGACAGATGGTGGTGGTGAGTTTACATCAATAGAGTTTGAAGTTTTCTGCAAGAGTAAGGGAATCAAGCATCAACTCACAGTGGCACATAGTCCTCAACAGAACGGTGTTGCAGAAGGTCGGAATCGAACCATCATGGAGATGGCAAGGTGCATGTTGAAAGGAAAGGGTTTGCCTAGTCAATTTTGGGCAGAGGCTGTCAACATTGCTGTCTACATCTTGAATCGAAGCTACACCAAGGCACTTGATGGAAAGACTCCACAAGAAGCCTACATTGGTAAAACGCCTTCTGTTTCCCATTTCAAAGTATTTGGAAGTGAATGTTATGTACATGTTCCGGATAGGGAGAGAAACAAGCTTCAACCAAAAAGCATCAAATGTATCTTCCTAGGCTACAACGAAGATAAGAAGGCTTATAAGCTTTATGACCCTGAGGCTAAGAAGATCATGGCGAGTCATGATGTGGTGTTCAAGGAGGAGCAACCACATGCAATGGAGGAGGAAAAGAGAGCTTCCACTTTATCATCAAGAGAAGGGGCAATCCACTATGAACCTGGCCCAAGAGCTATCCCTTCTACACAAGAGAAGGAAGCATCATCTTCAGATGATGAGTCTGTAAGTCACCAACCTACCGACACCCAAGTGGAAAAGCCATTGCCACGTTGGGTGAGGTAGCTCTATGATTCTGCAAATCCCATCCCACAGTCACTAGAACAGGTTGCAGATGGACTGAGGTGATCACAGAGAATAGAGGAACAGAGATGGGCAAATGCCCATATTGTAAACAGAACCTTGATGGCTGATCTCATTCAAGAAGAAGCAAAGGAACCAACCAATGTGGAAGAGGCACTCCATGATCCGAATTGGAGGGCTGCCATGCAAACTGAATACAAAAATATCATGAAGAATGGAACTTGGGACCTAGTGGATCGACCCCCTAAGCGTAAAGTCATTGGCACCAAGTGGGTCTGGAAGCTAAAGTACAAGGCTGATGGTACTCTAGAAAAGTATAAAGCAAGACCTGTTGCACAGGGCTACTCACAAGTTGAAGGCATTGACTTTTGTGAATCCTTTGCCCCGACTGCAAGAATGACTACTATTCGAGTAGTACTAGCTGTGGCTGCACATAAGCGTTGGCCAGTCTATCACATGGATGCCAAGTCAGCGTTCCTGAATGGAGACCTCAAGGAGGAGGTATATGTGTCTCAGCCACCAGGGTTTGAGGCTCCCAATTCAGAGAACAAGGTATGTAAGCTGAAGAAGGCATTATATGGGCTAAAACAAGCCCCTAGAGCATGGTACTAGCAGATAGATAAGTGTCTCTTGGATCTAGGTTTCAAAAGATGTGCTTCTGATGCTAACTTGTATGTTCTAAAGAGAGGAGGGAAGACAATTGTGCTTGTAATCTATGTAGATGACCTTGTGATTACAGGAAATGATGATGCTCTTCTTCAACAAACAAAAGATGCCCTGAGTTCAGAATTTGAAATGATAGACTTGGGCTTAATGCATTATTGCTTAGGTCTTGAAGTTTGGCAGGAACTAGGGAAGATTTTCATCTCTCAACAAAAGTATGCAAGGCAGATATCGAAGGCATTCGACATGGAGGGTTGCAAGGAAATTTCTACACCTATGGAGGTCAACACAAAATTATCTATTGAAGATACTTCATCTCCAGTGGATATTGGAAGATACAGGAAATTAATTGGAAGTCTCATCTACTTGTGCAATAGCAGACCAGACATGTCTTATGGTGTTGGAGTAGTAAGCAGGTTCTCTAATAAGCCTTGTCAAAATCATTGGAAGGTAGGCATGCGAATACTCAGGTATGTGAAAGGAACTATTGATTATGGTATTCTTTATGAAGAAGGATAATCTCTGGTCGGATAGTGTGGCTCAGATTGGGCAGGAGATATTGATACCAGAAAATCAGTTTTTGGGTATTGCTTTTCTTTAGGATCAGGGATTTTCTCTTGGACTAGTAAGAAGCAACCGACTGTAGCATTTTCTTCCACTGAAGCTGAATACAAAGCTGCATGCATTGCAGCATGTGAAGCAGTATGGTTGAGGAGGATCCTATGGCACATAGGAATACAAAGACAGGAGGCTACAGAGTTGAAGTGTGACAACCAAAGTTGCATGGCCATCGCCAAAAATCCTGTTTTCCATGCATATACCAAGCACATAGAAATCCAGTATCACTATGTGCGTGAGTTGATTGAGGACGGGGTCGTGGAGATAATCTATTGCCCTACTGAAGAAAATGGAGCAGACATCTTCACCAAGGCTCTTGGGAGAGAGCAACTTCTTCGACACTTTCCAAAGCTTGGGATTGGACCAAGGAGGTAGTTCACCATCAGGTGCACATTGAGGGGGGGTGTTGGATATGCTCAATATTCCACTCTCATGTGACCACAAATGATCCATGGTGCGCTAAGTTGTAAGGCCCCCATTATGAGGAGAAGCCATTATGAGATCCCGGACATTTGTGGAACCCTAACTTCCAAGTTAGATGAGGTCTATGTGTGACCATTGATGGTTGAAGATGATCTCTGTGAGCCTAGCCATTAGGTTAGGTAGGGCATAAACTTCCAGGCCATTGGGTTGCCATTTAAGGTGAAAATAAAGGCCCTATGGCATCAGGTGGTTTCCCCATAGAACCTTAATGGGGGGAGTGCAGAGGGGGCCTTGCCCCCTTTTGCGGGGTCCAGGGGGCCTATCCCGTTGGCCCGTAGGGCCGAGACGATAGGACTATAGGTCATGGAGATATTGTCGGATCGTATATTTTATCGACTAATTTGTATCTCCCGACTACATTTATCTGTACGGAACCGCCTTGTAAAAGCTATATAAGCACGGCCCAGGTTGAGCTTTACATAGCATTGCGCACTAGTAAGCCCTTTATCTAGAGTCTATCTAGATCGCCATCTAAGCTCCACATTGGGAGTGCACGGGTGGACAACACCATCATTGTAATTGCATTACGCTCTGCAATATGAGAATTTGAGTTCTCTATCTCTCAGTCTGCGTCTATCTTTTTTGCGTTTTTCTATCAACACTGTCTACAGGTCTATTCCGCTGTGCTCTTATTTTCTTACATAAGATGCAAAGCTTTGGCATGCACGCTTTGGTCATCTTAATTTTGCTAGTTTGCTACACCTATCAAAATTTGAAATGGTGTCCTCTCTGCCCAAACTTGAGGTAGGCGGTAAACATGTCTGTGAAGGCTATATTTTGGGCAAAATGTAGCATTCCTTGTCCCTGAAAGATAGTTCAGTTCGAGCTACTCAGAAATTGGAGCTTGTTCATAGTGATGTTTGCGTCTATCTTTTTTGCGTTTTTCTATCAACACTGTCTACAGGTCTATTCCGCTGTGCTATTATTTTCTTACATAAGATGCAAAGCTTTGGCATGCACGCTTTGGTCATCTGAATTTTGCTAGTTTGCTACACCTATCAAAATTTAAAATGGTGTCCTCTCTGCCCAAACTTGAGGTAGTCTGTGAAGGCTATATTTTGGGCAAAAATGTAGCATTCCTTGTCCCTGAAAGATGGTTCAGTTCGAGCTACTCAGAAATTGGAGCTTGTTCATAGTGATGTCTGTGATTCTATGCAAACATCCTCTTTTGGAAACTATCTTTACTTTGTGACTTTCATTGATGCTTTTTCTAGGCATGCATGGGTATCCATTGAATTTAAAGTCCAAAGTGTTTATATGCTTCAAACAATTTCTAGTTTCGACTGAAAATCTATCAGCATGTAAAATGCGCATCCTCCATTCTGATCGAGAGTGGGAATATATATCTTCTCCATATGAGTCTTGGCATGGTTGCAAGCCATCTATTGCTCACCTATGTGTTTTTGGTTGTCTGGCATATGCATTAATGCCTGAAAAACAATGTAGGACATTGAATGATAAAGCAGTAAGCGTATTTTTTTTGGGTATAGTTCTGAGAGCAAAGACTATCCTGTAAATCATCCATAGACTAAACACATTCTGGTGAACCATTATGTTGTTTTTGTGGAAGATGCTATTAATTCATTACTTTCATGTACTAAGGAGATATCTGTTGGCTCCAAAGATATGTATGATACTTTGTTGCCTCTTCTTATAGGTGGACATTCTAGTGCTAGTCCGAGTGAGGAAATTTCTTAGCCTTTACAAATTTCATGCGATGATGCAAATCATTTCATTTCCGATGCAGATTTACATGATGCACTTGTTGATGAGAGAGCTGATATTGAGGAGGCAAAAAGTATGCCAAAATGTCTAGTGTAGACTTTGTGTGATAGAAAGTTAGATGCACCTCTATCATATTGTACTCATTCAGGCTCTCATAATGCTTCTTTTGCATCACATTGCTATGCTATGGTTGCTTCTAGTCTCTATGATGAGAATGAGCCTTTTTCGTTTGATGAAGCACAAAATTCTAAAAATTGGATGGCTTCTATGCAATCAGAATATGATGCTATTATGAAAAATGGTACCTGGCCTCTATGTGACTTGCCTCCTGGCAAGAAGGCCATTGAAACTAAGTGGGTATACAAGCTGAAGTGTAAGTTTGATGGAACAGTTGACAGGTATAAGGCTAGGCTTGTTGGAAAGGGTTATGCTCAAGAAAGAGGCATTGATTTTGATGAGCCCTTTGCTCTTACATGCCAAATGACTACTGTTCGTAGCATACGTGCACTTGCATCTCATCATGCTTGGAAGGTACATTAGTTGGACATTAAAACTGTATCTCTGAATGGTGACTTACATGAAGAGTGTATGGTTTTCAACCCCATGGCTTTGTGCGGAAAGGGCATGAAAACCAAGTGTGCAAGTTGAGAAAGGCATTATATGGTTTGAAGCAAGCACCACGTGCTTGGTATGAAAAGATACATGCCTACCTCATTGCACATGGTTTTGAGAACAATCCATTTGAGAGCATCTTATATGTTAAGCCTGCAAATGCTGTGCTTCTAATCATTGTTGTGTATGTTGATGACATCGTGCTCACTGGACCTCATGAGAAGCATATTACTGATTTTAAGGGTGATCTGCATGCCTCATTTGAGATGTCAAATTTGGGGTATTTGCATCATTATTTGAGCATTTGATTTATGCAAGTTGATGGTGAAATAGCTTTGTGTCAAACAAACTATATTGACACATTATTGTAGTGTTGGCCTTGAAGACTGTAAACCCATTGCCACTCCTATGGAGCCAGGTCCACGATTGAGTCTTTATGATGCGGGATGCATTTGATATCATTCTCTATCAACAAGCTATTGGATGCTTGATTTACTTATGCATTACTCAGCCAGATATTTAGTTTGTTGTCTCATGACAGATGAGCAGGTTTATGCATTGCTTAGGTATCAAGTGTTGGTAAGTAGCTAAGTGCTTCTTTTGCTACTTGAGTGGTACTGGGCTACTTGGATTGTTTTATCCCAAGGGGGGATCAATACTGCTAGATTTACATGCTTTTTCTAAGTCTGAATGGGTTGGTTTCTATGACACTCGTGTGTCCACTAGTGGCTTTTGCTTCATGCTTGGTAGCTCATGTATATCTTGGTTGAGCAAGAGGCAGCCTACTATGGCCACTTCCAATTGTGAGACTGAGTATAGGGTAGCTTTCATAGCGACTGTTGAGTGTGTGTGACTCAGATGCCTTATGGCTAGTTTGGGTGTTGGTCAGTCTTCTGCCACCACCATCTTCACTCATAGTCAGAGCGCATTGGTAGTTGCAAGGAACCCTGTGTTCCTTTCTTGCACTAAGCACATGGAGGTGTAGTATCATTATGTTAGGGAGAGGTTCTCTACTGAAGAGGTCAATTTAGCATATGTGCCCACATAGAAGAACATTGCAGAACTTATCACAAAGGCTCTACTTCGGGAGAAGTTTGAAGCTTTTCGCAAAGCTTTGGGCTTACTTCCTTTTATGGATTGATTCCACATAGCATGGCAGTTCCTTATACATGAATGCCACCTTATCGTTCACTGCATCACTCCCAGGGGGGATTTGTTGATATATTTAGGTAGTGATGTGTGAACACTCTAGGTCCACCATAGCAGTTTTTTCCCTCTTTATAAGTTTTTTTCCCTCTGGCTTGTATATACGCTTATAACCCTAATGGGTCATATATCTTTGTACATTCTAGTGGTAATACATTATGAATTGTGTGTTGTGCTCCAAACTTCTTCTTCTTCCTTGTGCTAATAGCATCCTTCCGCAGACCTCAAACTCCAATAGTTTGATATTTGAATGAGTTCAAAGAATATAAGAGAAAGGCCGTTAGAATGGTGCCATCAAGTTCTAGCTTCTAAACATGTTCTATCTTCTCTTTGACATTTTTTGAGCATTCATATTTTGGTACTTTGAATTGAGTAAAATATCTTTCACAATCTTTCTTTTTATCAAATTATGCTTACAATCATTTGGTTCAATGACACCTTGTATTCTCATTTTTTGTATATGTATGTGTTGTTGACTATTTACATGTTTCATGATATTTTAGCATTTATAAATAAATGAAATGTGAAGAATATATAACGATAAGAATGTTGGTAAAGTGTTTGTTTTTTGCAAGTTCTGGAGTGAAAAAGCATCATTGATTATTTGTATGCTATAAGCTTATAAAGTCAGAGATTCTGTTAAGGACTAGTATACCATAGACTTGAAATGCCTCTCGTTTTGGTGGTATGGTTATTTTTTTTAGGCTTTAATTTCCCTGGAAGATGTTGTCAATTTTTTTTTTACTCTCATGGTGTTATGTATATACCATGAAGAATTAGAGCAAAGTATGATCTAAATGTGAGAAACATTATGATTATGGTATGATAGCATGTACTTAAATTTTGATGTGTTTTATAAACACTACAAGTTATAAGCATCCTTTTAAGCATGAGGACCATGGGCTTCAGACCTAGGGTGCAACTCTAAGTGCATTTGGTTATTTGTTGATACAAGGAAGATGAATGGAAGAGAGTCAAGTAACTCATATAATTTGATTGGACATAACTCATATAAGTATATATTGGTTGGACATGGCTCAATAAAAAGATAGACACCACTTTGTGTATGTGTCTTTATAATTTCATCTTGAGTTTGAGTTCATAGGAGAGACGAGAATATGGTAGCGAAGAAACACTTCATCATAGGTATGAATTTGAGGATAAATTTGAGATTTATCGAGACTCATATTGATATATGTTTATCATAGATATGAATTTAAGCTCATTTTAAGTTACCTCTCATTTAAAAAAAATATCGTTCATTTTACAAGTACAAAAACAGTGATAAATTATCGTTCATTTTACAAGTACAAAAACAGTGATAAATTATCGTAGATTTTACAAGTAAGAAAAAAAGTGATAGTAATAAGACGACTCGAGGCGTTCACGACTCACAGGTTGCGAGTCTTGCGCCTCACGACTCAGGAATCACTCGCGATTCGCTACACAGTATGAAGCGGAGCAGGAACAAGTCCCCTTGCTAACGATCATGCGCGTCAGGGGCTGGTAAACTGGTAGCTGTCGGCGACGTCAGCAGATGACGGTGACCGGGACACACGCCATATATTGCGTTAACATCGTCATCCCCGAATCGCCCATAGCAAGAAGAGACAGAGACAGAGAGAGACTGTGTGTGTCTGTGTGTCCTCTTGAGTTCTCACGTCTCACACGGGCGTACGTTGTCGTCCACGCTGCAGAGCTTCCTTGCCCGGTCCACCGCGGGTTGGAGCTTCCTTGCCCGGTCCACCGCGGGTTGTAGGCTGTTACCTTTTCCCATTTGCATGCAATAAAATAATCTTGGGATGGAAAATTCTACAACAAGGGAGTGACGGGATTTCTCGTGGCGTTTCCACCTTCGCGCAGGCATCTGGTAGCCGGCGCCCACTCGTTGCCGTGTCTCGACGTACAGCAGCACGGCCCACGCACGAGGTCCTGCTGGCCGCCTTGGCAAACGGACCGTCGGAACCTGGAGGCGAGCCCACTCGCACGGCTCCAAGCGTTCTGATAGAAGCGTCACGCTTACGCCAGACTTCCCATACCAATGAGTATGACTGTATGAAGATGCCGAGCGACGAGCACCTCTTCTGTCCTGAGAGTCCTTATGTTCCATGCGCAAACGATTTCTTGATTGACTTTTATTCGCACTGTCATTCCATCGTCTTCGTCCTGAAGTCTGGACTCTACTGCTGTGCAGTGTGGAGCACCGAATTCCCTCTGTTTCCATTCCCCATCTGTGATCTGCCAACGTGCCACACAGAGAGAGAGAGAGAGAGAGAGAGAGAGAGAGAGAGAGAGAGAGAGAGAGAGATGTCGTCATGGAGACATCTTTATTAAACGCAGTAATGGATAGAGCTATACCAGTGCATTCTTAGAAGGGAGGGCGCAAGTTGCAACCTAGGTGAGCTTCCTCGTTACGGCTTCCCTGCATGCAGCATATGCATATAGCATCTCCTTGTTCTGAGCGCCTCCCACCCCGCGGCCCCGCCCAAACTACGTTGTACACGTTACCCATTGCCTCCTCCCCTAGCTCTCATCCTCGGGCAGCTCGCTGCCGTCGACTGGATTCTCTCCTTCTTGTCACACCATGCCTTTCTAAAGCTCCGCCGGAGCTGCAGCGCTCGTTCTCCTCTCTTCTGTGATTACCTATTCCAGGCTGTTCGCTTCGCCGACGTTGGATCTAACTAGTCGATCTTCTTCTCGCTTCACACACCAGCCCATCTTGATTCGACATGCCTTCTGCCGCACCCTACGGCAGCTTATTGCTGGATAGGAGAGACAGACTCCATGCATACGATAAAGAGGGCTCGTTTCAGATTCTGTTACCTGCTGCAGATCAGAATCACCATGCGATGACACATGAGGCAAGGACCGCATTGACAGCGCTTTGGGGCTTGGACGAGGCGGATGAACAAGGCGCCACGCCAATGGTCGTGAAGAGAATAAAGAGGTTGAGAGCGGAGCAGGTACGGGCGCTGGAAGCTAGCTTCGTTAAGGAGGCGAAGCTAGAGCCAGAGCAGAAAGCGAAGCTGGCGGAGCAGCTGGGGCTGGAGACACGCCAGGTGGCCATCTGGTTCCAGAACCGCCGTGCACGCTCCAAGAACAAGCAGTTGGAGCTCGATTTCGCCACACTATCCTCCCACTACGAGTCTCTCGTCGCAGAAACGCAAGTCTTGAAAGCTCAGGTGCCCCCAAGCTCACATGTCCTTTCCCACACTCTGAAAGACGAGTCGTTTGCCATAAAACATTACAACTCTGAGTCTTGCATACATTCACTTAGATAGAATCGACGGTGAAAGCGTGATTTTCATAGCAATTACTAGTCTTTGCATTGATGGAGCTTGTCGTTAGATGCTGCAGAAACATGCATCTCTGCACGTGGATGCTATCAACGACAGGATTCCATTTACTGCTTCATTCTCTCAAATCCCTGCTTTGTGTTCAGGTTGTTCGATTAACAGCAGAACTAGAGCATGCTAAAAGGGGCCGGCTTTCAACTAAATCGCATTCAACAGAAGCACCGAGCATGAGCGAACCCGACAGACGAGGAACTTCACCATCCACCATAGCTGGCACTGACTCACACCGAACCGACCATTTGACGAGGACGACAGCTGCCTCGTTGAGCAATGCAAATCCATCCTCTTCGACATCCCCAGACTTGACTGGAGTCTTAGACCCTCCATGCGCTGGGACAATGCCGCTCGGCCTCGCAGAAGGTAGTACCTTCGAATGCAGCAGCATCAACTATGACCCCGAGTACTGCGTATCACATGAATGGAGCCAAGGAACACTTCTCACACACTATGAGAGCTTCGCTAATTTGTTATGTGTCATGCCACAGTCACACGAAGATGATGTAGATGAGCATTTCACTAGCACCAACCAGTATGTTTCAACGGACTTAGTGTGGGAATTTTCTGCAATTTGAGACCAATACGTAGCAAATCATAGAGCCATGTATATCATTTATCTGTTGTATATGACCATGATCATCAGAACTAGCGTGCAAACAATCATATGAGCCAATTTGACAGCTCAAACACAGCATTGCATGTTTGAACAGGAACAAGAGTTTAGAACTACAGCATCGTAATTTACAATGTGCGCATGACCATGCATATGAAATATATCAAGCAGTCCTCACGCATCGGACCTGACGATGAAACAATGTTAATCTTTTTCACAATCCAGTCTGTTTCTTTATTTAATCTCTACACGTAGCAACACAAACACTTATCTGTCGAATGCACAATTGATCTCTTCCGAAAACGGAAATCAAGTATCCGGGAGCGTCGTTTACTAGTCATGAAAACAGGAATAAGAGACGATGGAATACAAACTTTGTTGATGGATCTACAAACTTTATCTACAAACTTTATCTAATTAGCCAAACTTCTGTGATTACTTATGACATATCAAATAAATTTTAAATGAGTAAATAAATAAAATAATATAAAAAAGAAGTTTTAATTATTTACCGTATGCATTCATAACGCATATGTAAGTACTCGTCTACAAGAAACCAAGTTCTGATCATTCTTTGAGTATCTTTTTCAGGTGTGTTTTCTGAATAAAGAGATTACCATAAACTTCAATTCGACCTTTTGATGCAACATTATGACCATTAATATGTTATCTTTTAATAAAAAACAAAAGGGACATACTTTAAGGAATAGAAAAAATTCCATATTCAAACCTTTAATGATGTATTGATTACAAAGTAAAAAAGCCTTAGACATCTACACTACAATAGATGGGAAAGTTTTCGAATGGCCTTCTCATGCAAATCATCAACATAAGCATGGAAAGACCTGTTGGTTAATGTTAATCAGTATATGCATCTGCAACCTTGCTGATAGCATAGTTGGTACACTCATAAGGTAGCCATATCGGTAGCATAGTGGGTAAACACATTGGAAAGAAAATGGTAGCTGCATCCCCAATTTGTCACAGCTGCATTCACGATTTGTCGATTGTTAATGCATCGACAAATCCATCGGTAGACACATTGATAGGTAGAATAAAAATAAAATATAAAAAAGATGCCAAAGGTTACCTATGTAGATCTTGCACATACATACATATAGTTCAACTAATACATCTATAGCTAAATAGATAGAAAAATCTATTCAATAGTCATTCACACGTAGAAAGCACACATCTCAATAGTTTTTCACATGTGCATATAAATAGCTGCACATCATATGACATACGTGTGTATACTTGGATATACACATGTTTAGACTTGGTCACATGCACTCACATACTCAACCATATATACTATATACAATTACACACTCATACATGGACACATATACACCCCTAAAACCCCAAGATTCATACATATTATACACCTATAGAAACAAGTTAAGTAAGTAATAAAAAACGGTAGAATTAATAAATTATATACCATCACTAAGACAAATAATACACCTCTATAGTAATATATGACTGAAATAAAAATCATGCGTGAAATACTACATGTTTGTGTTAATATAGATTTGAAACAAAAAATCATGTCCACAGTAATACATGTATGCAATAATACCTTTCTGCAGTAAACGTCATGTCTACAATAATACATGTTGGAAATATAGTACATGGTTGTTGGCGGATGAAGAAAAGACATGAAGTGGAGAATGGTAGCAAAGCCTTGAAGGCATGAAGAGGCCCACCAAATTTTCAAATTTGGGCCACAAAATGAATGCAAGATCTATTAGGACAAGTGAAGAAATAAAAAAGCTTTAGAAGTTCGAGAGTTGGGACCAAGACGCAACTAATGTCACATTGACCCTATTTTGTATCATTTTTCATGTAATCTTAGCATATAAAAAGACGTTTCATGTATTTTTTACTCCACTTTTGTAAAGTCCAAGGAGTCTTTGGATCGATTGAGTACTCTCTAATCCTCTATAAAAGTTTGAGGATTTTTACGACTCATTTTTGTGTTTTATTAAGATGTAGGAACATTTTTAAGTGATTTTTGTTTGAAATTCATATGAAAATGGTCAAGTGCAAAAGTATAAAGGACAAAAACCCAAATTTTTAAAAAATGTTTTGAATGCAAGTGAGTGAAATTTAGTGCGTCTTTCTTCTTGGTCCCATTTCTCTCTTCTTCTTCTTCATTTGGAGCTTTCATGGTATTCTTGGAGTGTCCCAACCATACCTTTTCTTTCTTCTTGGGCTATTTTTTGAAGTATTTTAGTGCACTCTCCTTCTTGAGAGCTCCACGATGATATCCTCTGAGTAGAAAACCGAGCTTCGAGCACCGCACACAGTACTCTGCATAGAGGTTATAGAATATGCAAAAAAACACAGTACGCAAGGAGCATGAACACAGACTTCTTAGTTGTTACAAATAAGGTCGACCTTATAGTCTATGGTTGACTAGACCACTATATGTTTTATTAAAGAAAATATTCAAAGAAGTTTCCAGTGGCCATTTCTCCTTTCACATGGATACTAACAGTAAAAATCTCCCACTAAAGGCCAATATGGCCAAAGTAACTATGGGAGAAAAATAAAGAATGATAAAGAATACCTGAGTGTAAGTATACAAACTATACCTCGCACCTGATGGGCATGTTACACATTATACAAGTGACTATGTAAGACTATGAATCAAGTAACCCCATCAAGTGAAAACAATCTCGAAAGCTATCCTATGGTAGAGCTTTAGTCAAAGCATCTGTAGCATTATCTCGAGTGTGAACCATCTCAAGAATAATGCACTCAGTGGCTAAGCAATCTTTGATGAAGTGATACCTCACCTCAATGTGCTTGGACTTTACATGAAAGACCGGATTCTTAGGCAAAGCAATGGCACTCTGACTATCACTAAGCAAATGAGGTACATGCTCATGTAAACCCATATCACAAGCAAGATGAGAAAGCTGCAATGCTTCCTTACATGCCTCACTTGCTGCAACATACTTTGCTTTTGTGGTGGAAACAGCTGTACATTCTTGAAGACGAGATCTCCAATAAATAACACCTCCAGCAAAATGAAAAATGTACCTTGATGTAGATATCTCAAAATCATTTTGACCACATCCCAATTTTTCTTTCTAGGATTAGACATATATTTTCTCACAACTCCCACTGCAAATGTAATCTCTAGTCTCGTATCTACCATAGCATACATGAGACTACCAACAATAGATTGATAGGGAATTTTGGTCATGAATTCCTTTTTCTCATCTGATTCGGGGAAATCATCTTTTCTCAATTTCACATATGTGGGTAAAGATGTACTCAATGCCTTTCCACCCTGCATATTGAATCTATGAAGTACTTTGGATATGTACTCACTTTGAGGCAAGTATATGCATCTTTTACTCCTATCACGAGTAATGTGCATGCCAAAAATATGTTTGGCATCCCTCAAATCCTTTATATCAAATGTCTGACTCAACTTCTTTTTGAGAACTGACAACTCATAAGAGGACTTCCCAACAATCAACATATCATCAACATAAAGTATCAAGCATATCAAGCTTCCAAAGTCTTTGTGTAAAGACAATTATCCTCATTGCTTCGAGAACAACCTTGAGACTTCATAAAAGCATCAAACTTTTGGTATCACTATCTAGAGGATTGATTAAGTCCATAGAAGCTTTTCTTGAGCTTACAAACTAGAATTTCCTTGCCAAGAACTACATAACCCTCTAGTTGTTCCATATAGATCCCATCTATAAGATCTCCATGCAAGAAAGTAGTTTTTAGATCCATTTAGACTAGCTCTAAGTCCTCCATTGCAATGAATCCAAGCAACATGTGCAGGGTAGTCATCTTGACCACTGGAGAGAAGATTTCCTCGAAATCAACACCATGTTGTTGCTTAAAACCCTTTGCAACAAGTCGTGCTTGATACTTTGGAGAAGCACTATCTGATGTGAATTTCAGCTTATATACCCATTTACATGGTAAAGCTTTCCTACCCGTTGGCAAAGGTACTAAATCCCAAGTACCATTCTTATGAATAGAATCCAACTCGCTCTTCATGGCATGCTCCCACTTGACATGATCCTCTGTCTGCATAGCCTCTTTGTAGCAAGAAGGTTCACTGGCATCTATTAGCATAACAACATCTAAACCTAGAACATATCTATCAGGTGAATGTGAGACACATGTAGAGCGTCTCAATGGTTGCTGAACAGGAACATAATTTGTAGACTGATCTGGTCAAACATTCTCTTGAATGTCCCTATGTGCAACATTTTTATGCATGCTAATTGGAGGATTAATATCCTCAAACACCACTCTTTTCACTTCAACCTCTTTAATGGGCTATTTATGCATCTTAGAATCATTGAAAATGACATCACTACTTCTGATCACTAAGTGTGTTTCAGGATCCCATAAGCCATATCCAAATTGTCCTTTTCAATCATATCCAAGAAAAATGGATTTCTTTGAATTATGGTCCAAATTTTGTCTAAGATTCTTGGGTATATGAACATATGCTTAACACCCAAAACCTTGAAGATGATCATAATATGGTGGCTTCCCTGTCCACAAATCTTGTTCCACTTTCAAACCTTTGGCAGTACTAGGTGAAGGTTAATCACATGAACTTTAGTCAATACTGCTTCTACCCAAAAGCCTTGTGAAAGGTTTGCATGCTGTAGCATAGAGACTACTCTATCCTAAATAGTCTTATTGATCGTTTCAACTACACCATTCTATACTAGGGTATAAGGAGCTCTAAAATCTCTACGAATTCCTCTAGACTGGCATAAAAGGTTGAATTCATGTGAGGTATACTCACCCCCATTATCTGAATGTAAAGCTTTGAGCATAGTTTCTTTTTTAGTCTCAACTAAAGCAAGCCATTTTTTGAAAGTAGGGAATACCTCATCCTTCAATTTGATAGGATATACCCAAAATTTTCTCGTAGCATCATCTATGAAAGTGACAAAGTAAAGAGAACCACCTAATGACCTTGTGGGCATAGGACCACACAGATCTGTATGAACGAGATCTAAAGGTTGAATTTAAGAGTCTATGTGCATTCTATGCACATTTTTGGTTTGCTTTCCATATTGATAATGCTCACAAAGTGAAAAACCGGAGAAAGGTAAGATAGGTAAGTAGCTAGA
Source organism: Ceratopteris richardii (assembly GCA_020310875.1). Lineage (NCBI taxonomy): Eukaryota > Viridiplantae > Streptophyta > Polypodiopsida > Polypodiales > Pteridaceae > Ceratopteris > Ceratopteris richardii. Next base: position 167,890,538 of record CM035412.1, read on the forward strand.
ATGAGAAAGATTTTCCATTCCACTACGAGATATATGGCCCAAACGACCATGCGAAATACAAGCCATAGGCTATTTCATAACAACTAACAAGTGTTCTTTCTGTGATATAAATAAAGGATAAAGTGAGCCAACTTTGCTTCCGTTTGCAATAACCATATTTCCCTTTGATATGCGAAAGGATTGAGCATAGAAGACCACCTTGTAACCAAGTTCATCAAGTTGACCAACTAACATCAAATTGCATGATAACTGAGGTGCATGATGTACATGATGCATAGTAAATTTTGAACCATGAATGAACTCCACAACCACATCTCCAATCCCCACTATGTCACACTGGTAAGAGTCATCAAGTCTCATAGTACCAAGAGACTTTACCGCATAATTAGAGAACCATTGTTGTTGATATATTTAGGTAGTGATGTGTGTGAACACACTAGGACTGCTGGGGCACTTTTTTCCCTCTTTAGGAGGTTTTTTTCCCCCGGCTTGTATATACGCCTATTGCCCTAATGGGCTACTTATCTTTGTACATTATCTAGTAATACATTCAATATTGTGTGTTTGTGCTCCAAGCTTCTTCTTTCTCCTTGTGCTGTTCGCGTGCTTCCGCAGACATCTATCTCCAACAATTGGTATCAGAGTAGGTCGTTGCTTCATCTAGGGCGCTGTCGACACTCCTCCGTTTGCAGTCTCCGAATCGTATGAATTTTGGTGAGCATACTCATGCTATTTCGCCTTTTTGTGCCAAAGGTATATACCAGTTTGTGTTCGCCAGTTTAAGCGTCTCAAAGTCTGCTAGAGGTCTAGTAGAACTCGTCTAGGCAATTCTGTTCAACTTTTTGAGATACAGTCGATTTTCTGCATCAAGGTATTTTAGTCACCGGCCATGGCTGAAAGCAGTGATGTATTCTGTATGTTGGCTGTTGAGGATAAGTTGGATGGTACCAACTACCCATTATGGGCTTATATGATGCGACATGTATTGGTTGCAAAAGGACTGTGGAACATTGTGCAGGGTGTTGAAAGACGTCCTGTTACACCTGTAACAACAGGTACTGCAAATACAGGTGCTGGAGCTGATGAAGATGGTGTCGAAGATGATATTCGGCAGATTCCTGTTCGTGCTGCTGTTTCTGTTGCACCTACTGCAGAGCAGATTTGTTGGGATGGCAGAGATGCCCAGGCACATGCATTGATAGCTTTGTCTGTCAAACGTGACATTATTCCTCATATTCGCTCTTGTAGAACAGCTAGGGATGCTTGGGATACACTTACCACATTGTACCAAGCTAGGAATGAGGCTCGTGTTGCTTACCTCCGAAAACAGTTGGAGAGTGATCACATGAATGAAGGAGATTCTATGGACAATTTCCTAACAAAGATCAAAGATTTGAAGGAACAGTTGATTTCTGCTGATGAGGTTATACCAGATAGCTCACTTGTGCAGACTGTTCTGAATGGTCTTCCTGATTCATATTAGAGTTTTGCTTCTACTCTTCGGTTGATGATGAAAGGTAATCCGAATGCCTTATCATTTGAGGAGTTAGTCTCTGTTCTGTTGCAGGAAGATCAGTCCAGGCAGAACATGTCCATTATGCGAGTTGCAGATCAAGCTTTCCTGGCTAGTCAGAAGGGCAAAGGAAAATAGAGCTCTTCAACTAGTAAGCAGAAATCTGCTAATTCTGCATATTCGAAGAAGGAAGATAAAGATGAGAAGAAATCAGAAAAGCAGAAATTGTTTTGTAAGTACTGTAAAGGGAATGATCATATCATAAAGAACTGGATGCTAAAGAGGCAAAGAAGAAAGAGGCTAGAATGGTTGTTGCAGAGGCCTCTACACCAAAAACAGAGTCTGTAAATCTTGTGCAGGAAGAAGAATGGGCGTTTACTAATGTCTGCAGTTTTGACCCATCTTCTCATGAGCAGTGCATGTCTGTAGTAGACTCAGATGTTTGGTATTTTGACAGTGGGGCAACCAAACATATTACCTCGCAGTGCAGTTTCTTCTCTTCACTCGAGCCTGCCCCTACAGGGAATACTGTTACATGCGCCAACAACTCCTCTTATCCTGTTATGGGAGTTGGTAAGATCATTTTGACTATTGTTGATGGTAGTTCTTTCACTTTGTCAGATGCTTTATTTGTGTCAGGGATCAAAAAGAACGTGTTATCAGTTTCTGCATTAGCCAAGATTGGCTTGGTTGTGAAATTTGTTGATGACTGGTGTACAGTTCATGATCTATCAAATGGCGATGTGATTATTGCTTCTGGCATTTTATGTCGTGGGCTGTATAAGCTCATAGACTATGAAAGATCTGTGAATGATTTGGCATGTGCAGTTCATGATTCTCAGGCTATGTCAGATGCAAAGCTTTGGCATGCACACTTTGGTCATCTGAATTTTGCTAGTTTGCTACGCTTGCAGAAATCTGAAATGGTGTCCTCTTTGCCCAAACTTGAGGCACCTGGAAAACATGTTTGTGAGGGCTGTATTTTGGGCAAGATGCAGCATTCATCCTTTCCAAAAGATGGTTCAGTTCGGGCTACGCAGAAATTGCAGCTTGTACATAGTGATGTCTGTGGTCCTATGCAGACACCCTCTTTTGGAAATTACCTTTACTTCGTGACTTTCATTGATGATTTTTCCAGGCATGCATGGGTATATCCACTCAAAGCAAAGTCCGAAGTGTTCATGTGCTTCAAACAGTTTTTGGTTTTGGCTGAAAATCTGTCAGCATGTAAAATGGGCACCCTCCGTTCTGATCGAGGGGGGGAATATATGTCTTCTGATTTTAATGCATTTCTGGTTGAACGTGGGATAAAACACCAGTGTACAGTGCCGTATACACCTCAACAGAATGGAGTTGCTGAACGAAAGAACAGGTCACTCATGGAGATGGCGAGGTGCATGGTCAAGAGTTAGGCTTTACCTCATAGTTTCTAGCTTGAGGCTGTCATGTGTGCAGCATATGTACTTAACAGGTGTCCCACTAGAGCACTGCAGTCTATCACTCCATATGAGGCTTGGCATGACCGCAAGCCATCTATTGCTCATCTGCATGTTTTTGGTTGTTTGGCATATGCACTAGTGCCTGAACAACATCGCAGAAAATTGGATGATAAGGCAGTAAAATGTATTTTTGTTGGGTACAGTTCTGAAAGTAAAGGCTATCGTCTGTATCATCCACAGACTAAACACATTCTGGTTAGCCGTGATGTTGTCTTTGTGGAAGATGCTATTCAACCATTGCTTTCATGTACTAAGGAGACATCTCTTAGCTCCAAAGACATGTATGATACTTTGATGCCTCTTTTTACAGGTGGACAGTCTAGTGCTGGTCCTAATGAGGCAACTTCTCAGCCTTTGCAGGTTTCATATGATGATGTAGATCATTCTATTTTTGATGCAGTTACATGATGCACTTGTTGATGAGAGAGCTGATATTGAGCAGGCAAAAACTATGCCAAAATGGCTGGTGCGAACTTTGCGTGACAGCAAATTAGATGCACCTTTGTCATATCGTACTCGTTCAGGCTCTCATAGTGCCTCATTTGCATCAGATTGCTATGCCATGGCTGTGTCTAGTCTCCGTGACAAGAATGAACCTGTGTCTTTTGATGAAGCACAGAATTCAGAAAATTGGATGGCTGCTATGCAATCTGAATATGATGCTATGAAGAATGGTACATGGTCTTTATGTGACTTGCCTCCTGGCAAGAAGGCCATTGGCACTAAGTGGGTATACAAGCTCAAGCGTAAACCTGATGGTACAGTTGACAGGTATAAGGCTAGGCTCGTTGCAAAGGGTTATGCGCAGGAAAGAGGCATTGATTTTGATGAGACCTTTGCACCTACATGCCGTATGACTACTGTTCGGAGCATTTGTGCACTTGTAGCCCATCATGGTTGGAATGTACATGAGTTGGACATTAAAACATCATTTCTGAATGGTGACTTGCATGAAGAAGTGTATGTTTTTCAGCCTCGTGGCTTTGTGCAGAAAGGGCATGAAAACTAGGTGTGCAGGTTAAAGAAGGCATTATATGGTTTAAAGCAAGCACCACGTGCTTGGTATGAGAAGATACATGCCTATCTGGTTGCACATGGTTTTGAGAACAGTCCAACTGAAAGCACCTTATATGTTAAGCGTGCTAATGATGTGCTTCTGATCATTGTTGTCTATGTTGATGACATGCTGCTCACTGGTCCTATTGAGAAGCATATTGCTGATTTTAAGGCTGATTTGCATGCCTCATTTGAGATGTCTGATTTGGGGCATTTGCATCACTATTTGGGTATTCAGTTTATGCAACTTGATGGTGGAATGGCTTTGTGTCAAACGAAATATATTGACACATTATTGCAGCGTTTTGGCCTTGAAGACTGTAAGCCTATTGCCACTCCTATGGAGACAGGTTTACGATTGAGTCTTCATGATGCTGGAGATGCATTTGATGCTGTTCTCTATCAGCAGGCTGTTGGATGCTTGATTTACTTATGCATTACTCGGCCAGATATTCAGTTTGCTATCTCACAGATGAGCAAGTTTATGCATTGCCCAGGAGTCACGCATTGGAAGGCGGTTAAGCGCATCTTTCGCTACTTGAGTGGTACTCGGCTACTTGGGTTGTTTTATCCCAAGGGGGGATCACTACGGCCAGATTTGCATGCTTTTTCTGACTCAGATTGGGCTGGTTGCTATGACACTCGTGTGTCCACCAGTGGTTTTTGCTTCATGCTTGGTAGCTCATGTATATCTTGGTTGAGCAAGAAGCAGCCTACTGTGGCCACTTCCAGTTGTGAGACTGAGTATAGGGCAGCTTTCACAGCGGCTGTTGAGTGTGTGTGGCTCAGACGCCTTATGGCTGATTTGGGTGTTGGCCAGTCTTCTGCCACCACCATCTTCACTGACAGTCAGAGCGCATTGGCAGTTGCGAGGAACCCTGTGTTCCATGCTCGCACTAAGCACATTGAGGTGCATTATCACTATGTCAGGGAGAGGTTCTCTGCTGGGGAGATCAGCTTGGCATATGTGCCCACGCAGGAGAACATAGCAGACCTTTTCACGAAGGCTCTGCCTAGGGAGAAGTTTGAAGCTTTCCGCAAAGCTTTGGGCTTACTTCCTTTTGTGGAGTGATTTCCACATAGCTTGGCACTTCCTTATACATGAGTGCCAGCTCCTTGTTCACCGCATCACTCCCAGGGGGGATTTGTTGATATATTTAGGTAGTGATGTGTGTGAACACACTAGGACTACCAAGGCACTTTTTTCCCTCTTTAGGAGGTTTTTTTCCCCCGGCTTGTATATACGCCTATTGCCCTAATGGGCTACTTATCTTTGTACATTCTTTAGTAATACATTCAGTATTGTGTGTTTGTGCTCCAAGCTTCTTCTTCCTCCTTGTGCTGTTCGCGTGCTTCCACATACATCTATCTCCAACAATTGTATGTGTGGTATCACATGGAAAGAAGCACCAGATACTAGCAGCCACATGTGGGAAAGGGAATCGACCATAAGAGCCTCGATTGGCATAGTACTATCAAGTGTCAACACATGAGCATCATCAAAAATAGCATTAATTTCTTCAATCTTCACAGTCGAAGTAGATGTTGTAGGTAACTATTTAACATGCCCATCAACACTTCGTCCTTTACCTTTAGCATTCTTTAATGCATAACAGTCTTTCTTCATGTGTCCTTTCTTATGACAATAATGGCATTTGATATCCCTCTTCTTTGATTTACTCTACTCTTATTCCATTGACCATTCTTTTCCTTGTTCTTGCTCTTACTCTATTACAATCAAAGAAAGTATCCTCCAATTAGAAGAGTGATATGTTTATTAGTTATTGCTTTAAAGTTTGATAAAGAATATTTCATTATGGCTAATGTAGTAGTTGAGATAGATTGTGTTCCATTGATTGCAATCATTTCTAATTGCTTATCTCCTCACATTCCTTTCAAGAGAAAAATATGATGATGAGATAGATGATGCAAGAGAATGAGATATAAAACTAATAAACTATGATCCACATGTATGCTTATGAAAAATTTAGAGATGAGGATTATGAAAGGGAATGGAAAGAAATTGGCAAACAAATTCAAGAATTTCATGAAAAAGGCTTTTAATTTCTTCCTGAAGAATGGATTTCTTTGGAAACACGCCAAATGGAAGGTGAAATCTCTAGAAACAGTTTGGGGGAAGAGAAATCTTCAAGTATAATTTATGAAAGATATGCATGAATCCTTATGGGTAGTTCACAAATATTTTATGGCTACATATGCAAAAATCAGGGAAAGGTATCGGTGGTTGAGGATGTATGTAAATATAAGAAACTTTGTGAGAACTTATGAAATGTGTCAAGTAAATTCCTTGTTCAAGCATAGAGATCAATTACATCGAGCTTACCTTCCTTATGTTCATTATAAATGGGTGGTTGACCTTGCCACTATCCCCAAAGGAATTGACAAAATGAGGTACATAGTTTTGGCACAAGAACACTTAACCAACTCTATGGAAGGTTGAGCCCTCTGATATAACACTAAATTTAATGTATGCAAGTTTCTTGTAGAAGAAGTCATATCACAAGTTGGTTATAAAAAGAAGGTAGTTGTTGATTAGAGTGAGGGAATTCTAAGAAAAACATTAAATTCAATTGTCTCTGACCATTGCCTATAATCTTAAAGCTTAGAAAGGTCAAACAAGGTCATTCCCTATTGTGAAGGTGATCTCAAAGGCTTGTGATGGTGATATAAAATAGTGACTGAGATATCTTCCATTCACATTATGGGCGAATACAATGACATACTAGAACTCCATGATTTACGTATAATGCAAATCTCAGGTATTATCAAAAACCAATTTTTCCTATCCACACTCAGATTCCTACCTAGACGTTTTTGCCTTGGAACAAAAATCCAACATGAAAAGAGTTTTTTACCTTTAGAAGTAAGTAGTTAGAACAAAGAAGAAAAATGTTGAATGAAGAAGCACAAAATGTGAATGATTCACATCTTAACAATAAACTATAACTTTATAAAACACATTAGCTTAGACCTTACTAGATTCAAAGTGGTTTTTGGTATTAATGTATGATAGTATGTTTGATTAATAGTATGATACATGGAAAAAGTTGATCAAAAGGGGGTTTGATCCATATGTTGTTGTGGTGACTTATGATAAATTAGATACATATGCATTATGAGAATTTGATAACACTTCTTTAAGGTTTTGATTATATGAAACCACATGAAGTTATTGAAGAGAATAATGTATCATGAGTATCATATTGATGATGAGCTGCTCAAAGACAAAGATGAAGATGAAGAATAATCAACTAAAATTGTTCCTTTTCCAATTCTATTTTATTTTTGTCTATTTTCATGCATTTTCACTACCTATATATCATGATGTTCTAGCATTTCAGATATTTTAACTTAAGAAAGACTAAAATTAAAATCTCTAGTAAGATTACGTAAGTGCTTAGAAAATAGGTCCAAAATCCTTATATCTATCAAGATGAACTGGATAAAAGAGTCTAGAATAGAAGCTCTTAGCATAAGAAAAGACTTGTAGGATTACTATGATAAGCATAAGTGAGTGAGATCCTACTACTTCTTGCTAGTGTGTGCCTCTAGATCCTCATCTCTAATTAGGGTTTTAGGCCTTTCCCCTCAACAATGATAACCCAACCAAGAAAGTTCTATAGCCATCTACTTTGGCCTTTAATTTTGACATTACAAGAATGTGTGTTCAACTAGGTAGCATAGAGGACAACAAAGATACCATTGCATTTCGTTGGTACAACACCAATTTATCAAAATGGTATTGAACACTCGAGCTGGTGAAAGACCTAAAGGTATAACTACCAATGCTAGGGACAATCCTTCTAAGTAGCACTGAAGTAAAGACCATACAGTTTTGACTGTAGAAAACTGAGGAAATTAAGGAATACTCAAGGAAGGTTTATCCATCATGGTAGATCTTGAAATGGCCTCCCATCTAGATATTGTTGAAATTGTCGGGGGACCTATAGGCTTATGTGCAAGCTTCTATAAGTTCTCCTAGACTCTTGAAAGCAAGGAGGGAAACAAACATGTGCAGCCATGCATGAACGAAAATTCAATGAATCAACCTTGGTAGAGTATGCAGTACCTTTGACTATGGTTTTCTACAAAATTAGGACAATTCATAATTTTCTAACTACTAGAGGATCAAGAGTGATTCTAATGTTTTAATGATACTAATGTAAGTGCTACATAATTCAAGTGTAGATGGCTATCGAACAAACATCTGAAATGTTACAAATAGGAACTCTTCCTTTGGAATGTGCTAGCTACCAAAGCAAGGGGACATTGGCTTCAAGATGGAAAACTCACAAAGGAGCATTTGTTTTTAGTGATAATTCACATCATGGATAGGGACCATCAATTCATAGTCATGAGTCAAGTTTTCCACATCTTGCACTAAATGCCATTTACTCAAGACATTTGAATGCAAGCAGGAATTGATGCATACTTAAATATGCCCATATACTTGCTTGATTTTGATAGATGTGCTCAACTCATGAACACATTACATCCGGCTGTAGAGAAGCCTTTAGTACTTGAAGCAATAGTAACATGTCTTAAAGGGAGAAAAAGGACAATCAGGTTCACCCATGAACTAAAATAAGAAGCTTTTGGATGGGTTAATGATGGAATGGTGGACGTGAAAAATGAAGATCATGATGCCAAGAAGAGGATTCATTGATATTAGCACGATTGATATTGAGGAAGCTGTTAGACTAGTGCATCAACTCTTTTGTGTTCCAAGTACGAATAGGTACACTGCACCTCAAACGATTGTTGTTCAATTACTATCACATGTAGTAAAGCAAGTAGGGAATCAGATAAATCTTAAACCATAGGTGCAAGACAGACTCTATGAAGAAAAAGAACAATCGGGATTGAAGATATTATTGGATGGGATTATTGCCATCACCATACTGATATATCAAGCATTGAAGATTTGATGCAAGTTAATTTTAATGCCTAGTACATTAGAGATGGCTCAATATGTAAAGTCTGCATGTGTGCCAAAGAAGAAAAAGGTGGCTAGCACATCGGGAGCTGAAACTCTTGATGCAAATAAGTCCAAGCCTACATACTTGAAAAATTAGCTTTTGTTTCATATAGTCACCTATGACTATTCCCTTGTAAAAATCAATTTACTTTTATCCTTGTAAAAGTGCATATGTTAATTGAACTACTCTCACGTGGAGTTAGGAGGAATCAAATCTTGAATTACTTGGTATTTGATTGATGAGAAAGTAAGTCCTAAAGTTTAGGATTCACTTTATGGTAAGATCTTGAATTTGAATTCAAATGTTGGCTCCAACTCCAAGCTATAAAAATGGATCAAAATCTCACGTGAGATAATGAGCCCGATTTGGAGATCTTTTGAGAGGTTTTTTTTTTTGTAAATAGTGAGCTCATTCTATAGCTCCATCACTACCCTCACATTGTGCCATTATACATTGCCAATGTCATTGTAATTCTATGTGATTTTGATACATATACATTGACCACATCTCTACTTCACTTCTCTGCCAGATTCATCTCAGAATAGTGATCTTCTCAGACTTCATTCTTAGTGCATAGATGATCATTTGATGTGATTTAAAGTGATATAGATTCAACATACTCTCTATTTCATAGGTACAAAGTTTCATTGTCCTTGCTTTTCTCAATCACGTGATATTTTTACAACTCTGCTCCCTCGTTTGCATACTGCTGAAGCCCGAAACTATCTAGATGGTCTATTGATTTGCTAAACACAATTCTTAGAGTACACGATCATTTCAAGTGAGATAACTTGTGAATGGTAGATATCTAAGTTAATTAGATACTCCCAAAAGGAATTTGATCAATTGCTAACAGGTTGAGAGCACTGTTCATTTTACTGAACATGTGCAGAGACGAGAATAACAAGTCTTAGCTCATAGTTGAATTTTCTACTCATCTATTTTGATCCATTGATTAGAGGATCATACACCAAAGCACTTAGGTGATTATTTGTGATTGTTGGGAAGCTCAAAGGGTCTACTCTAATCTCCATACCTTGTTCTTGGTTGGTGTGAAGCACCATTTTAAAGCACCAGTTCATCTCTGGAATCTATCCACCATCTCCTTCAACAATGGTATTAGAGCAACATCAAGCAAAATAGGAGATGGATTTCCACCATTCATTGAAAAATTGGATGGGGGCATTTATCCAGCATGGTCCCTAAGGATGCAAGCTTATCTCCAAGGAAGAAAACTTATATGGATACATCTCTGGAGATGAGGAAATACCAATATTCAGATGCAAGCATCAACCTTCAAGAGAAGCGCAAGAAAGGCTAACTACATGGTGTGCAAAGGATGCTCTAGCCAAGTTTTATATACTTAACTCAATATTTGATTTCTTATTACCTCACATTACAAATTGCAAGACCTCCCAAGAGACTTGGGAAGTACTTTCTTCATACTTCTCATCAAATACAATGGCTATGAAGAACCAACTTTGGATGGAGTTCACAACCTTGAAGAAGCAACCAAAACAAAGTGTGGCTGGCTATGTGATCAAGAATGAAGGATGTAGCTGACCAACTTGGGAGCATTGGAGAAGAAATAGGAGGGGTAGATGGTAAGGTAGATCATAAATGGCATGAAGGCTGATGATAAGTGGGAGTCCTTCACCACAACAATGGACCTATATATGGACATGAAGATACCTGACCTTAACACATTGATCGAGAAACTCTTCACACATGAGACAAAGATCAACAAGAATGGAGAAAAATCTAGAGGTAATCAATCTTCTATGGCAAAGGTAAAAAGAATGAAGAGGCAAGTACCTCTCAAACGAACTTCACAGGTAGAGGAAGAGGTACTAGAGGAACAGGTAGAGGAGGAAAGCAAGGTAGGGGGAGATCATACAACTCTTCACCTTGCAATATTTGTGGCTTGACAAATCATACCACAAATGAGTGTTCCAAGAACACAAAGAATCAGAGAGGAAGAGGCTTCTGTAGAGGAGGCTATGGACAATCCAGAGGTAGGTTCAACAATAGAGGAAGCAACTACCATGACAACTACAACCAGGGCTACAACAACAGCTATCAAGGAGATTTTAGAGGTAGAAGAGATTATAACAACTATACATAAGACTAAGAGGATTCTCTATTGATCATGAACATGACATTCAAGCAAGGTAAAAATGATGAGCATCTATTCTATATTGATTCTAGTTGTTCCAATCATGTGGCTGGAAATGTAGCATTGCTATTTAATCTTGAAGAACCTAAAGGGAAGCATGAAGTCGAGACATGTGATGATACTAGGCACTCTGTTAAGATGATTGCAAATGTTAAAGCATATGATGATAATATGAACTTTTAAGTAAGGTATTATTTGTGCCAACCATAACAAAAAAACCTAATCAGTGTTAAGCAGATTGTTGAGAAGGGCTTACAAGTTAGATTCACAAGGCATGAAGCATATGTGGAGGACCCTCAACAAGGCTTCAAGAGGATTGCAAAAGGCGAGAAATCTAGTAGACTCTTTACATTTGAAGTTGAAGATACCCAAAACATTGCACTCTTCAATTACAAAGATCAAACCCTATCTAAACTAGAGATATGGCATAAGAGACTAGGTCATATAGGTGAAAGAACACTAAAGCAAATATGCTGGGATCAGAGTGTGCTTGGCATTCCAAATGTATCCAAGCAATACATAATTTACAAATGTGGAGCATGCCAATTTGGCAAATCACATAGGCAACCATTCAATAGAAAAGGATACATGTATGAAGACTACTTGGAGCTTGTGCACACAGATGTGCGGGGTCCTAGTAGAGACCCATCAATTTGAGGATCAAGATACTATGTTTCATTCATAGATGAGTATAGTAGATGGACAATTATTTACTTGATGAATCATAAAGATGAATTCTTCACTTGTTTCAAGAAGTATTTGGCATTGGTTAAGAACCAAACAAGTAAAATCTTGAAGAGGCTCATATCTGATGGAGGTGGTGAGTATTTCTAACATGAATTTGATTCATTCTTATAGGACAGAGTCATAAAGAGAGAGGTTACAACAAGATACACTCCTGAACAAAATGGAGTTGCACGGAGAAGGAATAGAGTAATAGTAGAGGCTGCAAGATCAATGCTCAATGAAAATAAACTTCCAAACTACTTATGGTTAGAGGTTGTTTCCACAACCACATACTTAATTAATAGGCTACCATCCAAGTCCTTGGATGGAATGACAACTTATGAAGCATGGAATGGCAGGAGACCTGAGACCTTCCCTAGACCATTGTAAAATCTTTGGGTGCATTGCTTATGCACATATACCCTCATAGATTAGAGGAAAGATTGATCCAAAAGCTAAAATGTGTATATTCATTGGCTATGACCAAAACTAGAAAGGATATAGGTTGTACAATCCCAGTAACAAAGGATTTACAATTAGTAGGGATGTGATGTTTAATAAAAATAACTCCTCGTTTGGAGATGATTGCAGGAAAATAAAGCTATCCTATGACTTGGAAAGTGATTTTCCAACTCTAACTCAAGAAGAACCACAAATACCAGGAGATGTCAACTAGAAGATGAAGAACAGATTGACTATAAATCTTGGAAGTTCAAGGGCAAGACAAAATTCAAGCAATTGAAAGACATTCTAGAGTCATCCAATCAAGCACTTAGAAGATCTCAAAGGGAAATTAAGAAAACCATAAGGTATGGCTATGACACATCACTAGTCAGCAAGCGTTCTATATATGTGACTAAAGATTCTATGTCAGAAGAGCCTTCTTCTATTTGAAGAAGCCAATAAAAAGGACGGATGGAGAGAAGCCATGCAGGAAGAAATTAAAGCACTTCAGGAGAACAACACTTGGGATTTGGTTCCCAAGAAACCAAGCATGAAGGTAATAGGATCTAGGTGGATTTATAAAATAAACAAAAACTTAGATGGTTCAATCAACAGGTATAAAGCAAGGCTAGTAGCAAAAGGGTTTGCTCAAACCCATGGAGTGGATTATGAGGAGACCTTCGCACCCATGGCTAAGATGCCCCAACAATCAGAGTTTTAGAAGGTATTGTTGCCTCGAAGAATTGAAACTTGTATCAGCTAGATGCTAAAAATGCATTCCTAAATGGATGGATCTCAGAAGAAGTCTACATGGCTCAACCACCAGGGTACGAAGAAAACGGAAAATCATATTATGTATGAAAATTAAGGAAATCACTGGTTTAAAGCAAGCTCCTAGAGCTTGGAACAATATGCTTGTCACATATTTGCAAGATCAAGGATTTGTTGCTAGCAAAGCAAATTCTTCTTTGTTCTTAAAGAAGACTAACTCAAAAGTTATTTATCTATGTGTGTATGCGGATGACATTATCATTATAGGGAATGATGCCAATGACATCAACTAAATCAAATCTCAAATGATGGAAGAGTTTAAAATCAATGATGGAGAACTCCTTGAAGATATTATAGGTTATCAAAGGCTTGTTGGGAGTGTCAATTATGCAACCCTAACAAGAGTGAACATATGTTATGGAGTGAGTACATTAAGCCAATTTATGCATACACCAAGAAAACCTCACATGGAAGCTACCAAGAGGATCTTAAAGTATATAAAAGGTGCTATAAATGAAGGACTATTTTATCCATTCACATCTGACTTGGATATCAAGCTATATTCTAATCCAGATTGGGCTGGCTCAAAAGATGATAGAAGAAGCACTTCTGGCTACTTATCTTTTGCAGGTTCAAAGCTAATTTCATGGTCATCAAAGAAACAACCAACCGTGGCATTTTCACCAACTGAAGCAGAATATAGAGGCTTCACAATTGCAACACAAGAGGCTATGTGGTTCAAGCTACTTTACACAGAAATGGGATTACATTCTTATACTCAAATGATTTTTGGAGATTACACTAGTTCACTTCATTTGGCTTCTACTCTTGTATATCATGCAAGTATTAAGCACATTGAAGTGCACTATCATTATGTAAGAGAGAAGATGCCTAGCAAGGACATCCAATTTTCCTATGTATCAACACATTGCAAAGAGAAATGAAGACCAAGCATGTAGGGAATAGGTTCAAGATGATGATTGGATTGTAGGGAATCAAAGAGAAATGAAGACCAAGCATGTTAGGCTTGAGGGGGATTTGCTGATGCAAATAAGTCCAAGCCTACATACTTGAAAAATTAGCTTTTATTTCATATAGTCACATATGACTATTCCCTTGTAAAAATCAATTTACTTTTATCCTTGTAAAAGTGCTTATGTTAATTGCACTACGCTCACGTGGAGTTAGGACGAACAAAATCTCGAATTACTTGGTAGTTGATTGATGAGAAAGTAAGTCCTAAAGTTTAGGATTCACTTTATGGTAAGAGCTTGAATTTGAATTCAAAAGTTGGCTCCAGCTCCAAGCTATAAAAATGGATCAAAATCTCACATGAGATAATGAGCCCGATTCGGAGATCTTTTGAGAGGGTTTTTCTATGAATAGTGAGCTCATTCTATAGCTCCATCACTAACCTCACATTGTGCAATTATAAATTGCCAATGTCATTGTAATTCTATGTGATTTAATACATATACATTGATCACATCTCTACTTCACTTCTCAGTCAAATTCATCTCAAAATAGTGATCTTGTGAGACTTGGTTCTCAGTGCATAGTTGATTATTTGATGTGATTTAAAGTGGTATAGATTCAGCATACTGTCTATTTCATAGGTACAAAGCGTCATTGTCATTGCTTTTCTCAATCTGGAGATATCTTCACAACTCTGCTCACTAGTCTGCATAGTACTAAAGCCCGAAATTGTCGAGATGGTCTATTGATTTGCTAAACACAATTCTCATAGTACACGATTGTTTCAAGTGAAATAACTTATGATTGGTAGATATCTAAGTTAATTAGATACTACCAAAAGGAATTTGATAAGTTGCTAGCAGGTTGAGAGCACTGTTCATTTTATTGAACATGTGTAGAGACCAAAATAGCAAGTCTTAGCTCATGGTTGAATTTTCTACTCATTTAGTTTGATCCATTGATTAGAGGATCATATCAAAAGCACTTAGGTGATTATTTGTGATTGTTAGGAATCTCAAACGGTCTACTCTACTCTCCACAACTTGTTCTTGGTTGGTGTGAAGCAAGATTTTGCAGCACGACTTCATCTCTGGAATCTATCCACCATCTTCTTCAACAGAATATGATGAGGGGCTCAAAGACAACATGAGAATATGATGAAGTGGATGCAACTTCCTTTGCTGAGAGACTTCATCATTTACCAACATTTACATGCTCAATTGCCACAAATCACACAAGAAGAGCTGGAAGAGGCACTACAAGCTACACATGTCTATACGGAAGGACAAGTGAATCTAATTGTCTAGGGACATTATTATAGGCAAGCAAGTAGATCTAAAGGAAAGTAGAGAGAAGGAAATAAAATCACTAGATTTTCCAAATATTCCCAATTGGTCTTGGGGGATTCCAATTCTTACTCGAGATCACAAGAAGAAGAAAAAGAAGAAGAAAATCTCTCTTGGACACTAATTTGCATAATAAAAATAATGAGGATGGAAAATGGGATGAATTAAATCAAATATTGGATTATCAATGTGCACCCATAAAATCACATGAAAAACAATCACCTCAAGAAGAAAAATTGCTACAAACACCTAGATTGTGCATGGACTTTACTATTTCTTTTAGTACAACAATAAATAATCAAACAAAACAAATTGTTTATAGATTATAAAAATGATAGTTAGGAAGAACAACAAGGTCATCATGAAGAACCCATTTTTCCAATCCACATTAGAGTAGAAGAACATACCTTAAGCACAAAGAAAGTCACACCTAACCAGACAGAAAGTTCTAAGAAAGAAGAAAATTCTGAACTTGATGAACAATCAAAGTTGTAGTTGCATACAAGACAACCATTCAATGAGACTATTCATATAACTAAAGGCAAACAAACACAAACAAAACAACCACCAATCTTTTCTACCACATGGTTGAGTGTAGATTTGTTACAACTCAAATCAATGGTCAAAAATATGATTCAAAGTTTAATGGACACCCAACGAGAATTCATGGAGGTTGATAAAGAGTATGAACAAGCTCATATAGAAAAAAATAGATTCAAGCTTCTTAGTGAGCAATTGTCAGAGTAGCTAATCCAATCCCAAGGTTAGTGTAAAAAATTGAAGAAGGAATTAGAAGAAGCAATGATCAAGATTGACTCATTAATGTCAGAAAATGCAACATGGCAAATCAAAGTCAAATATACTACATTAGACTATGAGGAAGTGGCAACATAGAATATGGAATTGAATAACAAATACATAGAACTAGAGTCCAAAAATGTATGAATGGGAAATCGAGCTAAATTGATTGAATCTCAAATTAAAGTTTACATAGAAGAAGCATATTCTTTGAGAAAGAAGAATAAAGAGTTGATTGCATCATTATTACTCAATCAACCTGGGGAGGCCTCAACACATGAAATGAAGAGATCATGTTGAGAGTTCCATGCTCCAACCTTTTTTCCACACTCTCATTCATTCTTAGGCAAGTCCATTTATCCCACATGCAAGGACATTTGCCCCCATCTCCATATAAGGGGGCCCTCACTTCACTCCCCACAAGCCATTCACTCAAGCTCTTGGCAAGAGAGCTCACACTCTCCTCATGGAGTCTCCATGCTCATAGAGCATTCTTTGTAAGTTCATTTCTATTTGTTAGTTCATCATGTTTTCTTATCTTTTCTTTCTTCCTCCATAGCTTGGTAGTATGATGTTTGATAATAGAGTAGGAGTAGCTTCTCTTAATTTCGACATGGTATCAGAGCATAGGTTAATTGTTTTCCCCTTTTGAGTCATGTTTTGTTTTATCTTCATCATTGGCATGTATTTCTTAATCCCTCCCTCCCTCCCATATTTTCTTCAATGAAAGTGCTTCTAAGTACTAATCCATTTTTTCTTATCATAATGCCTTTTTGTTCTCTTAAACTTGATTATCATCCTCACTCTATTTTTTTTTTCAATGTTGCACTATTACTTATTTAATCTTCAAAATCATAGTCCCTTATGTTGTATTCCATCATCATAATAACAATGATTATGAGCACAATTAGTCTAGACTCAGTTTTAGCAATATCATCAATAATAAAAGTGCTTGTCAGCCTGTGGAGTATCATCTATCTTTGTCATTAGAGATCCATAGTTATCGATGGTCATGGAAGCTCCACAATCACCGAAGTTCATGGAAATGGGAGAAATGGACCACATGCTCATCCAAGGTGGTACCTTCTATGCATCGTCCAAGGTGCTACCATCTCTGCATAGGCACTTCCTTTCGATTGTGTCCCGATAAGCTCATCACCAACTTTCAGCTCAACACAACTGCAATTGGTGCTTTGTCCATCTATAGTGGAGTGCACACCATCGATGCAAAATGCACATGTCCTGACTCTTTTGAAATAATCTCATGATTCACCTATGGGAATGGTCTTCATGTTGTTCGATGGCTGAGAAGGCTCCATGTTCTGATTTTTGACAATAGAAGATGCACTTCCTCTGTGTTGTAGGATAAAATGTGCCAAGTGTAAGTAATGAGATTGCTGGCAACATCTTCATGCAATAGATAAAAAGGTAGTTCAAGCCAGAGTAACATCAAGGCCTGCTCGTAGAGAGAAAGGAAAGCAAGGTAGATGTATCAGGCATGGAGATTGATGGCTTGAGATTGTAGCTAGGATCTCTTCAACAATGACCTGCAATATATTCTATTTTTGCATTGTATTTCTATGCATGAGCTAATGAATATACATAGATCTTCTCGCAGTAGAAGCACACAGATGATTTGACAGCTCCAGTGCATGAGAAACTGAAGAAAAGCATCTGCATCAACACGATGAGTAAAATCCAGAGGCATTGATAGGATCATTGTATTGCTCAATGTCTATGTCACTCTAGCACAATGGCAAGTACCAATGTGAGGAGATCCACCTCATAATTTTCAATCCGTGGAGATGTGAGGACTAGTATGACAACTATGAGAAAGTGATGGCACAAGTGCGTGAGTGAGAAGCACACAAGCATCCACACATATACACACACACACGTGCACACAAGGCAAGTGCAAAGAGAGGAACAATGGAGTTCTTTGTATTACTCAAAAAGTCTCTTACAATAGCTCAAAACTCCAACAAGCTAACCTCAAAAATGAGCTCTCTAGATCTTTTTATATTTTTTGACTAGGTTTTGGCCCTGTCCAGGCCTAGTTAAAAATTACGTTTTACTAGGCTATTTTGGAGGCCAAACGAGCTCTAAAAATTATGAAAATTGGTACAAAGATACTTCTAATACTCCTCAAGCTTGGCTTGCACAAAATGGAGTAGGAATACTAGAAAATGGTATTTATAATGGTGTGAAGTGACTAGAATCACTGTTGGGAAATATTTCTCCATGAAAATTTATGTGGCCTACTTGTCGGATCTGTGTTGACTACTTTGCCTGCTTAATCCTACTTGGATCTCCCTTTATTCTGACTCCCTTTGGTGGCTTCCCTAACTCATAAGGCCCTGATTATCCTGTCTGCTACCAACACCCCCCTCTCTCGCGCTTATCGTCCTTGACAGACCCTTGTTATCAGGAGTGCTTAATGTAATACTTGACGACATCAGTGGCAAGCTGATGCTCTTGGATGCGTAGTCCTCTTGCCAAGTCTGTCATCATCTAATCCCAATCACTTGGACATGGAATGTCTAGATGTGGCGAGCATAACTGATCTGCATGTATGGCATGTTCCACCGCAAATAGATGTAACAAATGTGTTGGTTTGGGAATAAAAATTTCATAATGATATTCCTAGAAATCAGTAGAGAACATTTGTTCAAAAGTATGCTTGTAGCAAGCAAGTAGATACTTGATTCATGCATGCCATGCATATATTGTGTTGACTGAGGGGGTTTGGCTCATGTCATATACTAAATCTTGGTTGCCTCCAAAAAATCTAGGGGCTGAAATGTATGGAGCTTGAATCTTTCGAAAGGTCTTGAATACCACCGTCATGAGCTCAAAGATCTTCATACACAATTTGCAACAATTTCTAGTACATTCTTTAACTGTGTAGACCAATGGCATATGGTGGAGATCATATAAGCCACAGTTGGTAGCCCTCTAGGCGGAGCAAAGTATGGGTAATTAGTCCAATCAGAGCACCGTTTGTTGTTGTGGAATTCGATGGCAAAAGCTTGACAGGACCTACGACGGACTACAAGGTAGTAACATGGGTTATATTTAATATAGAGTGGCATGTTTTCCCATGTGTGCATCATTTCTGGGTAGCCTGTTAGTAGTCGCTCATGTTGATTAGGTTGAAAAATTGAGCCTGCTATCAAACTGAGTGGCAAATGTTGGATCTTTCCCTGTATGTCATTTAATCTCTGCATTATAGTAGGCTAACAATACAAAGTAAGGCTTATATTGCGTTTCGGATGTGGTAATCAGCCGTTGATGGGAGAGGTTCCAGAAATAGGAGGACCTAAAGACTGTTTCTTCTAGATTGGAAAGGGACTTGATTTGCATGGCCACTCTATCTTCGTGGGTTTGTCCTATTTGCTCTACTCTCTTGAGCCAATCTGGGACTTCTATCTCAAAGGTGTCTTGCAATTGTTTGATATGTTTCCTTAAGGCTTCTATTTCTTCTGTAGGCTGAGGGAGAATGGCCATCTATGGTTGAGATGTGTTGACATTGGCTAGTTGTTTCTTGAGATCAGCACATTCAGACTAGCTTTTCATATGACTCCAAAATGTTGGCATGCTCTTCAAGAAGTATCCTTATGTCTTTTGATGGGACTGCTCGATACTTTGTAGGGCTAATTTTCACGTCGGTGGTCCCTTCCATAGCCACTTCAAGATTCTCTTGGTTTTGGTGTTCTAATCTCTCGTTCTCTTCTAATGCCACAGCCATGTGCTTCCGTAGTAGACCTAGATTTCACCGTAATTTAGCATTGGTGAGGGTGTACGCTTGGAGTATGCTTTCCAATCCTTTGACTGCTTGAGCATCCATAGTAGATATCTTGGACTCCAATTCCAAGTGAGCCTATTGTAAGGTGATGTATTCTGCTAGGACTGTTTGGTTATTGAATTCTAGGATAGTGACTCTCTATAGTCTCTACAACTTTGCCTAGAACACAACATTTCGCTCTTCCAGTCGTTGATACTCCTATTGTAGTTGATATGCACACTGAATTAATGTATTGCATGTATTATTTACATTATAAGATGCAAGGGAAATGGTGTGGAGTACAGGGGGAATGGGAATTGTGGATGCTATGTCAAACAAAGAGGTGGGTGCAGGTGTAGTTGGTGGTAGGGGAATGGGAGATGGAATGGAGAGGTGCTGTGGGAGGTGAAATGTCCGTTGGGTAGGAAAGTGCAGTGCATGCAAGAGCTACCATGAATGTGGGTATGGTGGGTGAAATGAGTGTGGTGTCTGTGTGTAGTGACATAGTTGTGAGTGTTTGTGAACCAAGCATCTGAGGAGCAGGAGCACGAATGAATTGTTTCATGAATGATATGTAATGAGGTCGGGTGATCATGGTGAGTGAGGTGTAAGGGGACATGGATGAGTAGAAGGGAAATATGGATCCCTACAAAGGGGAAGGTGTAAATATGGGTAAGCAAGGAAACCTAGACTACCTTTTATGGGTCACAGGTGCCCCTCGATACTAGGTATTAGTGGGTGTCCAATGATGGGTTCGAAGGCAAAACTGGTGAAGTGATAAAAGGGTTGGTAATGGAAGAAAAGAGGGTAGCCTGAGATGTTGGTTTAAGAAAGGAAAAGGATGTCGAAGAGGCTAGAGTTTGGGTCATGGTGGTTATTAGTACAGTGGTTTCAACAGTCCTTGGTGGAAGAGGTGGGGATGAGGGAGGAGATGGGGTCACTGGGGTGAAATTGGGGATGTTTGTACAAAAGTTTTTGTTGTATGCTGGATGATGGTAGTTGGGATGGTTGTTGGTTCTATGGTTGCCTCTAGTTTGGATACTGGTATTCGTATGTTTTTGCCTGCCCTTTGTAGTGTGTCAACTAGTTTGGATACTGGTATTCGTATGTTTTTGCCTGTCAACTCTATGTTTGTCATATCAGACCGACTTGAGGATTGTTGTGCAGATGGCCTCCTAGACTCCCAAGGATTCTGAGATTAATTTGAGGGTGATGATGACATGCTGGTCCACACCTTCTGCTAACATTTGTTCGATCAAGGCTTGACCTGATGCGAATGAAAGTTTGTGCCTTTCTTGCACTACTTTGATCATGTTGTATAGCCTTTGGAAATGGGCTTCATATGCAGGAGCACCTATGAGTTTTGGTACTTCTTGCTACTCATCTCGATGTCTTTCTTCATGCCCCTTCTTGACTTCTTCAAATTTTTCATCTTCTGCATCATCTTTGTCCTCTTCTTCATCCAAATCAACAATGGTAATATGTACTTGTGATGTTGTTGCTTGTAGTTGAGCACCTTCCAATTGTTGTTCTTCTTCTTCCTCAAGATTCACTTCTTTTAAAATCTGCTCAAAGTCTTCATTGGTGAGTTCTTCCACGGGTGCTCTTCTGGGGAATTCAAGGTCTATGGGAATTGGTGGAAATATGAGATTGGAACTTTCAGAGCTTCGTCGTGGTAGTCATAGTGTGAATGGCCTGACCCTTCAACTAATCTACCAATACTGCAAGGTTTGTTCACTAGATATAATAGTGCTTGATGGTCTATAAAAAATTTAAACTTATTTGCGAGCAAATAATGTCTAAACATCTTAACTGCATATACCATCCCTAATTCTGCTCTCTTGGTCATGGTGTAATTTCGTTCAACTGCATTCAATTGTCTACTTGCATAGGCAATGGGAAGATCCATATTACCTTCACCACTAGGTTGTGCTATTACACACCCAATAGCATAATTGGATGCATCCACATGAACATGAAATGGCTTGCTCCAATTTGGTGTGCTCAAGATTGGTGTTGAACACAATCGTCTCTTAAGCTCGTTAAAGGATTTTTCACATTCATCCATCGACTCAAAGTTAGTTATGAGGGAGTACAGAGGCTTTGCTATGATAGCATACATATGAATGAAACGTCGATAATATCCACAATGCCCCATGAAACCTTGTGCTTCCTTGACATTCTTTGGCCTTGATAGCTCTGCAATAGCTCTAACTTTATCCTCATCTGTGGATATGCCATTATTTGAAACTATGTGTCCTAGAAACTTGCCTTGCCTGACCATGAAAACACACTTTTCAGGGTTCAGGTAGACCTGATATTCTCTACATTTGTCAAAGGTTTGTTTGAGTTCAGGTATATGTGTTTGTCTATTGTTGGAATGACCACAAAGATCATCCACATAGAATTCCAAGTTTTTACGTAATTACTCTTTAAACACATGACACATCAGCCTTTGGAAGGTAGCTAGTGCATTCGTGAGCCCAAATGGCATTACCCTGAAAGCGAAGATGCCCCACTCTGTGGCAAAAGCTGTCTTATGCTGATCTTCTGGGGCAATGGCCACTTGATTGTAGCCAAAGAACCCATCAAGGAAGATACATACTTCCTTGCCTACTACCCTTTCTAATAGATGTTCAGTGATAGGAAGCAGATATCTATCTCTAATAGTGGCTACATTAACCTTCTTCAAGTTAATGCATACATGTAACTTTCCATTCCTTTTGGGCACCACTACGATGGGGGATACCCATTGAGTGTGCTCAATTTCATAGATAAATCCAACTTCTACCAAACAATCTATCTCTTCCTTGATCTTCGTTGCATAATTGTCATTATATATGTATGGCTTCTACTTAGAGGGTTTGGCTTTTGAGGTCATGGGAATTGTATGGGAGCATATCTCAGGGTCTACACCTTTTAAGTCTTTATAACTCCATGCAAAAACATCTCTGTATTCTCTTAACAAGGCAATCATCTCTTGTTCCTCTTCCTCAATTAGGTCATGTCTTATGTATGTGCATCTTTCTTCTCCTTCCTCTATGGTTACAACAACTTTCTTTGTTGTCTCTTTGTTATCATACGCCTCTCTTGCTAGGGCTTCTCATTTAGGCATCCTTATCATGACTCTCTTATCTTCTATCTCATGCTTCTTGAAATTTTCAGGGACCTCAAACAAAGATTCCTCCTTTTTGGTGAGGCTTCTCTCTTCTTCCTCTTCTTGCTTTCACTCTTGGTGGTACCTGTGTAGTTAACCTCACATCATTCATAAGTTCTCCATGCTCTTGGGGGTGAACTTCTACTTCATATAGGAATTCTTCTTTTGAGGCACAAAAGGGTCCATAATGATGGACTCTAGATCTCGGTCACTTGCTTCCTCAAGTACATTAGTGATGGGCTCACACTGTTCAAGAACTGAATGACACATAAGTGGTTCTATAGTGAAGACTGAAATGTCATAGCCATCCTCATCACAGTTTGGTGTCCATTGTTCTTCATTGGTGGCTACATCTATTGTTGCTAGGATTTCCACCCAACCATGAGGTTCAAACTCTTCTTCTTCTTCTTCTTGCTTTCACTCTTGGTGGTCACCTGTATAGTTAACCTCAGATTGACTTGCCACTAGTAGAGTTTGCTTACAACAATAGACCTCATAAGGTGACACAAATGTCTCCTTTTGGGATGAACTATGGCATGAATCCCACTGCTCTTAGTACCATAAGAATGCCAAAGAAATGTCCTAGTGCTTCAACGTTCTTAGCGAACCTCTAAGCAAATTTAGAAATAGATAAAGCCAAGATGCAGCAAGCAACTGATAGGGAAAAAGAGTATGTTGACAGTAAGAGATCTCCTAGAGTCTTTGAGAAGGGAGATAGAGTTTTTCTTTAGGTGCCAGCTAGATCTCCTTCACTATGCACAAGGAAGTGTAAACTTAGGAAGTATATTTCAAGGGAGGATAATCTAATAGAGGGTATTGTTTCTTTGCACGAAAGTGATAGCATAGATCATTCCCCAGATAGGATACTGGATTGAAGACACAAGAAATTGAGAAATTATGTCATCTAGGAGTATCTAGTAGCCTAGAGAGGATTACTGCTTACTGAATCTACTTGGGAACCAGAAGCTTTGATTTGCAAGTTCTTTACCTCATTGATCATTGAGGACAATGATCTTTAGAATGGGGAGAGAGTGTCAGGCATTGGTCTACAAAGACCACTCCATGTGTGTGTGGGACAAGGGCCAACCATAGCCAACGTCCCAATCTCGGGCGATATCCTAAGGTATTCAATGGTAATGGGGATGAGTGTTGCATGATGGCCACATGGTGGCACTAGACCATTCAATATCATTACTATTTTGAATGCAAGAGGATATAATGGATGGGAGGAGAGTGGCACACACATCATTCGGTAGTTTTGTTATCATTTGTCTTCATTCTCAAGTCTAAAATCACTTATGTTGTTAAGAGCATATGTCAACTATGCTCTGATACCAAATGTTGGAAGTGGGGTGGACTTCAATAACAATATAATTATAGGTTTAAAGGATCTTCTAACACATGAACCTTATCATACACAATTTAATACTCAAATAGATGATGAGTGAGAGACACAAAGAGAATTGGCAAGTTTTTCCAAAGTATACGATAAGCTAGAATGCTCACCTACACTAACTAATATTTAAATGTCAAATAACAATGTGCGAATATGATACAAACTAACATCTGAATCTAGGAAGAAATAGGGAACTAGATACAAGAAAGTGTGTGCAAAGTGCCTAAGAGGTATGAATAGTGTGTGTGAGAATATGGAGAATATGAACATTTTAGAATTCTTGCATAGAAAACCCTTATTCTGAATCTAGATTTTAGAAACCCTAATAAAAAACTAGTGAATGAACAAGTAAAGGCACATGTAGACTTGTTACTCATGGTATATCAACAAGAGTGTTGATGGTTGGCTGAACTTAACTCCTCCAAATAACTATCAAGTGTAGAGCATACCTCCCCCAAGAGTGTGGAACTCTTCCTCCAAGTAGAGCACCTCCAAGTTCTCCTCCAAAGCTTGTGTAGCACTTGCTAGAGCTTGAGAAGATTGATGACAATGAGCCCATGGCCTTCATTATATAGTATTAGGGACCCCATGTGCTTGCTTGTAAAGAAAGCTACAACAAACATAAAATTAGCGATTGCTATTACACAAAAACACTTTGGTAAATTTTGGTAATTATTTTAATTTAGCACCAATTTAGCTTTTTCAAAAAATACTCAAAAAAAATTTTGCATTGCACTGCTACCACCTTCAGGTATCAAACCCACGTACCTGATTCATTAGTAAATCTTTTTCTCAAGACCACCAAGCCCATGCGATTTTGGAGCGAGACTATTTTAAAGAATTCACCTATTATGGCTCCTAATTGAGGATGTTTACACTATGTTTGACATTGTTTCCAACTGTTCATGAACCTAACCCCTCCATGTTTCCATTCAGTTCGGTTCAAACCAAAGCTTAAAACTCCATACAATTGGTTCTCTTTTAGAATTTGGACAATTGGAACCTTATGCGTTCACTTCGGAGTGTTGGCACAATTTGTAAACGGATTTCTATTAGTGCACTCTCATTTTATGAACCATTAGTTTTCACAATGCACATTGAAACTCATATATCTTTTATTGTGCTCATTTGCAAGCACATATCCTGAGAGTGTTTATTAAGGGACTTTATTGGCCCCTTTGTAAGTATCCTACTGAATGATGGCAAACCAAGTGCCCATATGGCCAAAGCATACATAAGAAATGATTCGACTACAATGTTAAACAAACATCCACCCCGGAATATGGTTTCCATTACTATAGACGAATAGAAAACTCAACAATAGTAATATTATGCACTCAAGAAAATTACCAAGGAATCTTAGTATGGAGTGCACTCCCAAAAATAGTGTTCCTACTAACACAAGCGACATATCAAACTCAAAGATGATAGCACCATGTGGAATAGGTTATTTGCTGTTGATAAGCCATAATAAGATCTCTTTCTAAGTATCCAGCTGAATGGTGGCAAACCATGCGCCTGTATGGCTGAAACATACATAAGAAAAATGCAACCACTATGTTGAGCATTCACTCCTTAGGAGGGGAGTCCGAAAAGTTTTTTATTTTGTTATCTGGAAGCTCGTTTGTCGACCTACCCTCCCATTTAGCTTGAAATTGAAATGAACAAATGCACACAACCTTCCAAGGGCTTGAAATTGAAATGAACAAATGCACACAACCTTCCATTTAGCTTGAAATTGAAATGAACAAATGCACACACAACCTTATCCCTCACTTTCCAAGGGCTTAAAATCAGGATGCACTCCAAATTTTGGACCCTAAACCTCACAGTCCAGATCCGAAGCGTTTACCACTCCACCATGAAAAAAGGTTGGGTGTGTCTCTCTAACAATAATGAAGGCATATCCCTTTGCGACCCGAGAGATGCAGTGAGCACATGGAGACCATCCCCAAAGTAGGCGAGATTGTTTGTTTCATGGGGTCCGATTTCCCATAAATTTTGAGATACTATTGTTCAAGTATAAAGTTCCTTTTAACGTTTGAAGAACCATTTCACTTGGAAAAACCTTACGAGAAAGGCCATTGTGTGTGTGAGCATGAACGTGTGCATGCACGTATGCTCTCATTTGCTTGCAAACACACATGCGTAGCTTCTGAGGTTAGAAGAATTCAATTGTTTCCCGTGAAATATTTAGCTTACTGTGCGTTAGGTGCAAACATAATTATTCATACTAAATTATGAGGCTTGTCGATGCTCCTTAGCTTCTCCATCAAAACCTCTCGATGAGCAGATACCATTATTAACAATGATGACTGAAGCATCCGGAAGTTTTAGACATGGGCATCTCTTTTTCATTTTAATGTTCATTTAAATCTTATATACAAGAGCTTGAAAACAACAACAATTAACAATGATGTTCCTGCCAAGCCCTGGCAATGGCGAGCCTGTAGAAAGTTTCTATTTCCGTCCAAACCTCCCGATGAGCAGATATCATTATCGACAATGGTGACCGAAGAATACAGAGGTTTTAGACATGGGGTCCTCTTTTTGTCTTCAAGTCTCATTTAAATCTAGTATACAACAGCTTGAAAACAACAACAACAATAATGTCTCTGCCAAGGTTTGGCGATGGCGAGTCGGTGGGAGCTTCTTTCACAGCAGTGCACTTGTATCGATCAAATAAGGTACTATGTGTGAGCTCATTTCTGTCTCATTTATCTGAAGGTGACCTCGTGGTAAGGAAAGGAAGTTTACTTTCCCTGCTTCATCCAGCGCTCGTAAGCCAATCCAATCTTCAATATAAAGATCCGTCTGCCAGATACAAACACGACAAAATGAACGACTGCATGCGACGGATATAGCTTATGAGGTGTTAATCAACCGGCATACAGCACGAGACTCTGTATCATTAAAAAATGGAATGCATGCATACACATTAGCAAATGCAGCCGAATTGTGTATCAGATTAAAACGGCATGAATTTGTCAGTATGAACACAAACAGCGCGCGCGCGCGAGAGAGAGAGAGAGAGAGAGAGAGAGAGAGAGAGAGAGAGAGAGAGAGAGAGAGAGAGAGAGAGAGAGAGAGAGGATATATTTACGTATGCTAACTGAGCTAGAAATGAAATGAGAAAAATGAGTATGTTAAGAAGAGTACTGATTTGGGGTAGAGCTGTAAATGGAGTAGAGATACAAAGACCTGATTTGGGGTAGAGCTGTAAATGGAGTAGAGATACAAAGACCTGATTCATGCTGGCCCAATTCAATGAATAAAACAATCCCATGAGGTATGCTCCTCCATGAGAGGGTCATTGAGAATCGGACGTTGCTGAATCTCTATTATCGATAGGAAGAGACAGTCATGCATGACGTGACGAATCTCGATTACCAATCTCCTCGGTACCCTCCTTCGTGACGGAGTCACGCATGATGTGCCAAGATGTTTCAAATCCTCCCTTGTAATCGCAAGCTATCCTAGAACCTCCCACCCCTCCTTTACCACCCAAAATGATGTGCCAAGATGTTTCAAATCCTCCCTTGTAATCGCAAGCTATCCTAGAATCTCCCAGCCCTCCTTTACCACCCAAAAGGAGAAACCGACAGTCAACAAAGCCTTGCCTCTTCCCTTGCGCTTATCATCCTCGCCTCGTAAGTGGGGGCCAGCTGCCCCCTTCTCCTTTATGCCTCTTTATTCATAGATGCTGCCCATGGCCAGTCACTCCACAACCAACTAATGCACAATGCCTGGTCCTCCCTCTTCAATTGCAATCAAGAGCCTCCCTCCTCCCTCTTTGTACCAATGCTACCTCCTCTCTTCTCTTGTGCCAAGCCTCACAATCAGTCTCCTATCCTTTTTTGTGCGAAATACATTCGCCCCACTCATTAACCTAATCAACAATTCCTTCTGACCTCTCCTCCAACTGCGCTTGTTGCCTCCCCTCTCGCAAGGCATTCGTAGGCCATCAATGCCTTCACCCTTCCAACTGTCGTCATCTCCTCTTGCATCCCTTGCACACTCTCCAGCCAGGAAGAACTATGGTCTCTCCAATTCGCGTCATGCATATCAAGCACTAGTGGGCATCTCATCCTCAGCTGCCTCCCAATGTGAAACTCTCCTTTGAACCTTCACACTAGTATAAGTGAGCATCCTATCCTCAGCTGCCCCTCAATGTGAAACTCTCCTTTTTACATTCACATCCAACCCTTTAGTATCCAAGATTTTTGCAATGCTTTTTCAAAATTCATGCATCAGTGTAAATCGATATGTATCTATGGGTCGAAAAGTTGAAATTAATTCATGAGTGATAGCTTCGTCCAAAGAAACCTTTTAAAAAACTCTTTTCTTTTGCATCATGATGAGTTGTTCGCATGTAAAGTATGCATATTTTGTTTTGTATTGCATATATTTTCGATCAAAAGTAATCACCGTTCAAATCTAAGTTTGTTCCCGTTGTTAACTGAACTAGAATCTAATGCTAATGCAATCAAACCTTACAATTAAGATTGTCGCTCTTAAAAGTATGCAAGAAACTCGTGGTTTTTAGGCTCACAATTAATATAGAGATATCGAGAAAATATAGAAACAAGATGAAGAATATACAACACATCAGAGAGATGTAAAGAGCAAAGCTCCTAACAATGTATACATTCGTTACAAGATAGCATAGAAGATATACAACATGATGAATACAAGTTGTGCAATACCTCCAAAACTTTGACTAAGCACCAATACCTACACCTCACGAGAGAGAGGGAACATCCATCACCACCCAACATCCTGTGAGGTGGCATCGATATGCAAAGAGTTTGTATCACACACCATATCAAGCACCGATACCTACACCTCAAAGTTCACCTATGACTACTTCCACTTTCTACACATAGAACAAGGTGAGAAGAGTTATCTCATGACTACAATATGAGAGAGCCAGAGACTGGTTTGATTTATAGGCCGAGCATCGTATATATGGTGAGAAGGTCTTGGTACTGCTTATTAGACACCTCTTCAACCGAGCCTTGGTTGAGGGGTTCCAACCTCATGGAGAAAGCACACCATTGTGCCTATTCACAAGTTTGAGCATATGATGGATCATAACAGATGCCTGACTATCATGATTGATCCCACTTAAGCTAAACTCTATGGTGTGATGCTTGAGGAGGAGCTTAGCACTTTGGCCGAGCAAGCGGATTTTCGGGCTCTAGAGCATGCTTGCTTCCAGCATGCCTTTTCCACCATTGACCATATCTTCACTCTTAGATGTTAAGGAGGAGCTTAGCACTTTGGGTCAACAAGTGGGTTTTCGGGCTCTAGAGCATGCTTGCTTCCAAAGTGCCTTTTCCACCATTTACCATATCTTCACTTTGAAATGGTGTGATTCTTGAGGAGGAGCTTAGCACTTTGGCCGAGCAAGTAGGTTTTCGGGCTCTAGAGCACGCTTGCTTCCAGCATGCCTCTTCCACCATTGACCATATCGTCACTCTTAGATGTCTAAGGAGAAGCTTAGCACTTTGGGTCAACAAGTGGGTTTTCGGGCTCTAGAGCATGCTTGCTTCCAAAGTGCCTTTTCCACCCTTGACCATATCTTCACTTTGAGATGTTTAACTGATAAGGGAGGAGCAAGGAAGAGGAGATTACACTTGAGCTTTGTGGACTTCTGCAAAGTATTCGACAGAGTACCCAAAGAGTGACTCTTCAAATGAGTACTTGATCTTGGGGTTACAGATGACATGCTATGGGGGAACTATGGTTTGTATGAGCGAGCGTCTAGAAGGGTCAAATGTTTTGGTGGGCTTTCCAATCTCCTTGTCTGCATTATAGGTGTCAAACAAGCATTTCCATTATCCCCTACTTTATTTGGGATATACATTGATGAGACTGTAGACTTTACAGAGCCATTTACATGCATTAGATGATTTTTGCTCGCTCACACCATCTCATTATTTATAGCGGGATGCACCAATGGCCAAGCTCATGTGGACTGACATGCTTTCCACATGGAGGTGGTGAGAGCACACTTGACTACATCTTAGGTACCCTCTTCACTCATCACTTCACTTGGTATTGGTTGATGTCCACTTGGCGCAGATCACACTTTTATCACGTTCACACTCCCATCTCCTCTTCCACTAGACTCCCTCGACCCACCATGCCACACACCATGATATACTTTGCATGTGAGCTTTCACATATCTAGGCACACCATTTAGGCACCCGCCTACTCTTTCTAGACCCACTCTCATCTATGGACACACTCACCTCACGGATCACCGCCATCTTACACGACTCAACTCTACAGAGCTTCCTCCAACACACACACACACACACACACACACACACACACACACACACACATCCACCATGCACGAGATCCATGCCCCAAAACCGATGGTATGATGTTGAGTGTCGAGAGATGCAGAAGCATGTGCCCATTCGTAAGTCGGGCCATGTTATGGATCCAATTGCATACCAAACGATCATGATTGGCCCCATACTAGCCAAGTTATATGGGTTAGTGCTAGAGACAGAGTTGAGCACTCTCACTGAAAGAAAGGGTTATCAGGGCTTCAAGACAGGCACGATTCAGACGAGATTACTCTACCATTGTTCGCATCTTCACTCTGAGATGCCTGATCGACCATGCACGAGTGAGGAAGAGGAGATTATGTGGCACAGAGAGTACGATGTCGACCACAATGAGCTCGATACAGATGACCACGACTATACAGGAGGATATCTCAGGCATCAGATAGCCCATGACCACATGTTGGAGCACATGCGCACCACCACCACCACCTGGGTAGTCTTCCTTCAGGAGGCACTTAGACCGCCGTCGATGTATCACATACTCCACCCACCTCCACCCATCACCTGTAGTTAGGATATACATATTCACTCGCGTCTTTGAGCCCCCATGTATTAGGTGGCCATTATCTTCAGAGTTAGAGCCACATCTCCCCATGCACCACTACATCCCCACTACCTCTCAGTCACCACCACACACTATCCTTTGGATGTTTCCATGTTCAGCCTACATAGTTTTGTGTAGCAAGTACTTTTCCACTTTATTTTGTTTCTACACAAGGGTTACTACAGTTGTACATGGTTTTGTCTCATAGGCCAAATTTGGCCTTTAGAAGACGTTAATCTCTCTCTCTCTCTCTCTCTCTCTCTCTCTCTCTCTCTCTCTCTCTCTCTCTCTCTCTCTCCAGCGGTGCCCTCTACATGGACAAGGACCTCACATGGATGCAGGTGACACATCGACACGCTTGCATGCCACATATACTCCAGGCACATCGAGAGGGGAGGAAGGCCTTCTACCGTGATGGTAAGGTCTTCATAGATGGACGCCATATCAAATAGGGTCACGCGGCCTATGAGACATCACTACACAAGGAGACACCACTCAGAGGAGCAGTGTGGAACTGCAATGGGGCACTCTAGACGCGACCAGACAGACTTGAGGAGATCCTGGCATCACATGACTTTCCGTGCATCACAGAGACACACGAGAGCCGAGAGAGAGGTCTACCACGCATTGCAGGTTTTCATTGGGAATCTTCATTCAGGACCACGACGAGTCGGGAAGTAGCGCAAGGGTCGGGAGGTAGCACAAGGGTCGGGAGGTAGCGCAAGGGTCGGGAGGTGTGGCCATCGTATTTAGACAGGAGATACAAAGCTGGATCGATATTATAGGAAGAGACGAGGAGGCACGATACATATGGGTTCGCATGGAGATAGCACAGGGGAGCTGGATTTACATTGCTATATGCTACTTCCCTCCAGGCGGATCTCGATACACAAGACAGGATCTTGGGGGACCGATCCGAGATAGAGACTCACCATACACAGCACTTTCAGATGAGATACTACATTACAACCCACTAGGTGAAGTCTTCCTCAATGGCCGCACTCAGTCGTCACATCAGTGCGAGGCATACGACATGGATCACCCACATCAGCTCGTTATATATAACGGGATGAATCATTGGCCAAGTTCGGGGGGACTTACTTGCTTCCCTCATGAGGGAGGTGAGAGCACAGTTGACTACATTTTAGGTACCACCTCTAGAGCTTCACTCAACCCCTCACTTAGTATTGGACGACGCTCACTCGGTGCGGACCATACATTTATCACATTCACACTCTCATCTCCTATTCCATTAGACCCTCCCTCACCCACTCACACACACACCACGATACACTTCACACACGAACTCTCACACGTTTATGCACACCATTTACACACCCGCCTACTCTCTCAATCCACTCTCACCTTTGGACACACTTACATCACAGTTCACCACCATCCTACAGGACTCAGCTCTCTGTAGCTTCCCACACCGCACAGATATACACCCTCCACGCACAGGTTGCATGCCGCAGACTCGCTGGTATGATGCATATTGCCATGAGCTATGGAAGCACCTACGGATTTTAGAGCATAGAGGGGATATTAAACACACACAGGCACATCGTCGCATGCAGAGCCTTACTCGTCGCAAATGGCGAGATTGGGACGAGAGACAGTACTGGGATATTTATCATTTGCTCAGTGTAGTGGCATGACGACATTTGAGAGAGAGGAGACAGCAGGTACCCATCCGAGACCCGAGCACTTGGCACAGCTATGCACGGAGCCTATACGAGATCCCACACCAGCCCCCCATTCCCAGACCACAGAGCTCACGTCCTACTACCTCTGACTTCTTCACAGCCACTATGGTGGGATGCGCTATTGCCCGTCTACAGCATGGCTGGGCCCATGACCATTTCGGTTTACAGGCAGAGCACCTCATCTAAGGAGGCACGACCCTTGCACCGCTCATTGCCCACCTCTTCAATCGTGCATTGGTTGAAGGGTTCCCTGACTCATGGACTCAGCACACCATAGTGCCCATTCATAAGTTAGGGGATACTATGGATCCAGCTACATACCGCACCATCATGATTGGCCCTATATTGGCCAAGTTATATGGGGCGGTACTAGAGACAGAGTTGAGTACTCTCGCTGAGAGGAAGGGCATCAGGGCTCCAGGAAAGGCAGGGTTCAGACGTGATTACTCTACCATTGACCACATCTTCACTCTCAGATGCCTGATTGACTAGGCAAGGGTGAGGAAGAGGAGATTGTATTGTTGCTTTGTGGACTTCCGCAAAGCATTTGACACTGTTCCCAGGGAACGACTCTTCATACGACTACTTGATATCGGAGCTCTGGAGGAGATGATATGGGGGATCTACTCCTTATACGAGAGAGTATCTGGTAGAGTCAAGTGTCCGGGGGGCTTAATTCATCCACTTGCTAGCACTATTGGGGTGAAGCAAGGATGCCCTCTTTCACCCACCCTCTTTGGTCTCTACATTGATGAGATAGTAGAGCAGAGCTCGCTGCACCACCGATGCTAGTTTAGGCACTATTCCAGACAGTATGCCTATTACACAAACTCCGGAGCATGGATACAGAGTGCATTACTTATCGTGCTTTCCAAGCATCACGTGATATGGCATTAGCAGGCGACACCTCCTCATGGTATGCACACACACGAGACTGGCTGGCCCACCATGGCTTTGACATAGACAGGCTACCACCACTACAGTATGACTCACATGCACCCACCTACTCTCTCTCTCATCAAGAGAGGAATAGGGTCATTCGTCAGGAGATATGGCATACATACATACACAGCACATGGGTGAGCCCTAGGGATACATTGCCACCGAAAATGCTCTATTACTGTGAGCATTTTCTACATATATCAGATGAGGGCTTCATCGAGATTCCGAGATACATGGAGACATACCTACCCCACCACCTCCGAGTCTTCATTGGGCAGCTTAGGGTTTCATCACATCAGCTCGAGATTGAGAGGGTCGGTCCAGGGGAGTCCCCCATGAGGAGAGGTGGTGCCCAGTATGCGAGACAAAGGTAGAGAGTGAGGAGCATTTTGTTATCAGATGCCCAGCATACTTAGACCTACGAGCACAGTTCTAGACAGAGGAGTCACTCCAATTGTGCATGACTATGGGAGACCAGTGACGCTTGGGACGCTTCCTCACGCAGCATACGAGAAGCGAGAGCGGTCACTACAGCCCACACATCAGCCACGGGTGAGTACCCAGCAGACCATTACCCAGTTCTTTTAGTGAGCTGAGCTACATTAGAGAGGGCCATCTATAGGCCTCACGCTCCACCAGGCAGCAGCACAGAGAGCATGGCGACGGCCACGCATGGGCAGATATCGTCGACCACGACTATATCAGGAGGATATCTCATGCATCAAGACAGCCTACGATCACATGATGGAGCATAGGTGTACCACTACCCCCTGGGTTGTCTTCCTTCAGGATTCACTCAGACCACCACCGATGTACCACATACTACACCCACCTCCACCCATCACCAGTAGCTAGGGTGTTTTACTCACATTATGGATCCCCCCATGTATTCAGTGGCCACTATCTGCAGAGTCAAAACCACGTTTTCCAGCCCTATATTGCTTTGTGTAACGATATACTTTTTATTTCATTTCATCTTCTACACAGGGTTACTACACTTGTACATGGTTTTTGTCTCATAGGCCAAGTTTGGCCTCCAAAAGACGTTAATATGACTCTCTCTCTCTCTCTCTCTCTCTCTCTCTCTCTCTCTCTCTCTCTCTCTCTCTCTCTCTCTCTCTCTCTCCCCCTCCCCCCCCCCCCCCCCCCCCCCCCGGAGCGTCAAGCTCAGAATAGTGAGCAGTAGGCTGCCACAGCAAGGGTGAAAGGCTGAAGACTGAAGCTCAAGTGACAAGCTCGCAGGCTTAGGATACACCGAAGGCTGCAAGCTTTCAGGAAACACTGAGCAGGCATGAGTGTCAAAAACAGCCAGCCTCAAATGGTTAAGACCCAAAAAAAAGGGAAGGGGAAGGACTCCTTGCGATTTCAGAATATCGTTTTTTACCCACGCATGAAGATATGAGACGATTTTATTGACACAAAAAAAAGGGAAGTAAAAAGCAAGCGTTAAATGAAAGTACTCCTACGCAATGTATGTTAGGGTATGCGGTACCTCTCAGGGCATCTGGTTGCCTGATGCTCTGGAAATCAGACTAATAATGTCAGGTATAAGTCTATCTCAGACTTATAATGCTCCTCTCTACCAGTATAACCTCAGGTTTTCTAAAGGAAATCTGCTGTATTACTGTAGCTCTGGATGAAATGTGTGAGAGTGAGCTCACAGAATACACCATTTGTCCAGTGGGGTCGTGCAGGATGATATCTGTGGGTCTCTGAATCTTGAGGAGATGCTTATTCAGACCCCTTTAGTCAGATGTGTTCAGTAAGTGTGACAGAGAAGGGGGGGTGTACCAGGAATCCCCTCCGCTCTGCCTCTTTCAATCTCTAACTGGTATGCAGAGATTCTGAATCAACCAACGGATTTTCTCGTAGCATATAGTAGAAATACATCAAGTAATCAGGTCTCGCAATAAAAGCCATCTCCAATTCCCTCAAAAAATGCTCTTGCCAATACTGCATTTTAGGTGGGAGAGGCACCAATGAACTAATACATCTCTGCCTAGTGTATATATGCCATTCTTCTGTCTAATCACCTTCTTCCAATCACCATGAGGGATCATGAGTGTGTATCCTCGTGTAAGAGCGAGGGAGGATGGTCAATATCCCATGTGTTCTGAGGAGCTTCAAATGCTTTATAAGATGATTTGTGTCCCGGGGGCGGGGGGGGGGGGGGGGGGGGGGAGGGGAGAAGAAAGAAAGAAAGTCCCATTAACGTCTACTAAAAGGCCAAACTTGGCCTATGAGACAAAACCATGCAATTCTCGTAATCTCTGTGTAGCAATGAACAGAAAAATACTCACCACAAAAAAAGGGACCATGTAAGCTGACATCAGCAAGATGATGGTGTACCTAGCAATGGTGGGGTAGTGGAGAAAAAGTAGTGATGCATGGGGGGAGAGTGGTTTTGACTCTGCAGATAATGGCCATCTAATGCATGGGGACCTATGTGGGAGTGAATGTGTATACCCTAACCGGTACAAATGGGTGGGAGAGGGTGGAATATGTGATACATCGGCAATGGACTCAGTACCTCCTGTAGGAGAGCGACCCAAGTGGTGGTGCGTCATCTTTGCTCCATCATATGGTCATGGGCTATCTTGATGCGAAAGATGTCCTCACGATGGAGTCGTGGTCGTCGGTACCCAACCGCACGTGGTCTACGTCGCACTCTATGTGCCACCGCATGCTCCAGCCTGAGCCCTATGCCTCTGGAAGGCTGGTATTCTGACGTGGCTCAAGTGGCCGAAAGAACTGAGTAATAGTCTGTTGGGTGTCTATCTGTCTCTCATGTGTGCGATGTAGTATCTCTCTCGTCTCTCATATGCTGCGGTGATGAAGCGACCCATCCTTCGCTGGTCTCTGGTGGTCATGCACAACTAGAGTGACTCCTCAATATGGAACTGTGCTTGTAGGTCTAAGCATGCTAGGCATCTCGTAATCAAGTGCTCCTCACTCTCTATCTCTGTATGGCACTCTAGGCACCACCTCTCTCTCAATGCGCTCTCTATCCATGCTCTGAATCCTATGTAATAAGCATACTGTCTGGAAGAGTGCCTCTACTAGCATCGGTGGTACAGCAAGCTCTACCCGTATGATATCATGGGGTATCGAGGGTTTGCTGCGGATGAGTCTGGCAATCATGAGAACCTGCGGTCTCTCCACCACTCCCCACGCTGATGGTGATAACCCTGGCCCCCATATGGCTTCTCCATACATGAGTGCTGGGGTAACCAAAGTGTCGAAGAGCCACCCCGTTGAGTGGGGCTCATGAAAGTAGGCCTAGTAGCACTGTCTCTCCATCAAAGCTAATGCTGTATACCCTCGTGTGATGCGATCTCGAGCTGCCCAAGACATGGAGAAAGCCCTGGAGGCTGCTGTGAATGTCATGCCCAAGTATACATATGAGCTGACTACCTCGATGGATCCGCCCGCTGCTATGAAAGGGGAGAGAGAGAGAGAGAGAGAGAGAGAGAGAGAGAGAGAGAGAGAGAGAGAGAGAGAGAGAGAGAGAGAGAGAGAGAGTTCTTTTTAGGTCTATGACATGCCAAAATCGGCCCATGAGACAAAATATAAGATACATGATAAAGATGTCATCCGGCTATCACAAAGATAAAACAAGATCATAAAAAACTAATACAATCTAGTCTCAAACATGGGTGGTGAAATACTAAGGGTGATGAGGTGGGGTGATGGAGCCCTATCTGTGGGGGTATATGCATGTATATATGCTAAGGGTAATACAAACATGACAATGCATCTGTCTACTAGCTCCATCCAATGGCAATGGAGGGGTGGAGGATGTGGTACATAGGTGGAGAGAGAAAGAAAGAAAGAAAGAAAGTGATATTAACGTCTTCCGAAGGCCAAACTTGGCCTATGAGACAAAACCATGTACAGCTGTAGTAGACCCTGTGTAGAAATAAAAAGGAAAAGTACTCGCTACACAAAACTGTGTAGGCAGAGAGAGAGAGAGAGAGAGAGAGAGAGAGAGAGAGAGAGAGAGAGAGACTGCTAAGTGTAACTCATTTAGATGTTCTATCTGTAGAAATTTCTGGTATGCATAACACGATAGATGCAATGCAAAAGTGGTGATATAATGCTGATTTGCATGGAGTTTTCTTTTACTCTAACCTCTTGGCCAGTTTGATGGCTCCAATTCTTTTGTTGGGGTTAGGATTAGGTAGAAGAGGCTTGTTAGAATTACGTAGAAGTGGCTTACTAATGATTGATACAGCACATGAAATATTGCAATAAAGATGGATCAGTCTGTTTACCTCGTTATAGGCCAGAACACTGCTTAGACTACCTGCAGTGTAGTAACCAAACCATGCTGTCTCTCGTGGAAGCAACACGTTGTCACTCTCAAACTGGAGTTGCCACACAGGAAAGGGTATCAAATTTTCAGTTGTGTTAGTCAACCACGCATATATTTGTATGAAGATAAATGTTACCTTCACGAGTATCAGCTGATTCAAGCTGGTGAACCTCTCAACATAAGTAGTGTTCCTAGAATCCTCTAGCTCATTATTCAAGTATGGAAGAAATTTGCATCCTTTATAATAGGCCTTAAGATCCTGACAACAAGGTTTCACATTGGGTACTGCTTAAACAATCTGCATATGATTTACTATGAAGTAAATATATTTACTGTCGGGATTTTGACATAGCCAGCAGGCCCGAGATGATTCTGTAAAATAAGCATGATCATTAATAAAGATTATGAATGAGAAGACTTCCAAATATTTTTTATAAAATACTATTACTATCACCTGTACATATGAAGTATAGACACCTAGCTCTATCAAGTAATTTGCCAGTGAACACATAACTTTGCTCTCAGCATCCTCAGATGAAAGTGTATTGCTTTCCATATCTTCTTCAAGGAACAAGTTCTACACATAAGACATAGAAATATAGGAAAGTCCATAAATTCCATAGTGGATTCGAGTTGCAGGGTAAAGCATAACAATGGCAAATGCGTACCCCACAATAAGGAACTGATGCTGTGCCTGCATGGGGACTACCCAAGGAAATCAAATTATTCACCTAAAAAATATATTTAAAGTGAGCATTCATCGAATATGTTAACCTAATCTTTTGGAGCACAAGCAAAGATGGACTTATCAAAGCGTACAACTGAACACACATGTAAACTGCTACCGAATTCCTCACATTCAAGGTTAACATCATGTTTTTTCATCATGTAAACTGAGATGCATGAAATGCTGATGCATTTTCAGATAGTTTTTTAGTTGAAAAGAACATAACTGAATAACTAGTACTAAAGAATATGACAGGCCATTACTGACATGAAAACTGAATTTATGGTGGCCATTCAGTATAAAATGGCAGGACATATCCATGGCTTCATAGCGAGCTACATTTTGAGCAAAATATTTGTATGAAATCTTATTTAGGGGTTCTAAGTTTGAAGTATAAGAAAAATAAAGACGCCATGTAGAACATTTTCATAACATAAAGAGAAACACATTTTCATAACGCTATGTACATTTTCATAACATAAAGGCTTCTGACTGAAAAAACTTGACATACAATATATTGCACCAACACATCTCACAGCATGGTCAATTTGAACTCGATATAAGAGCTAAGCTGGAGTCCACTGCAGCTTCATTTACAAGCATTGCAGCTGCTACTTTGTCCGCACATAATACTGTTGAGCAAAGTTTAGTTATTATGGTTCTAGATTCATCATTTGAGCTTCATCTGAGTAAAAAATGCTTTTTGACCTATATTCTTGGCCACGTTGGGTGCTCCCATACCATATATTCCCATATCTGATCATGCAGATAACATAAATGTTTTGGTCTCAAGACATCCTGTACATGCACGGATAGCTGCTGGTCAGGATTCTGCTGTTGTAACTTGCCATTCTTTCACTCATCAATGATCATTGAGTGTGGGCTGCATTTACTGCAGTTGCTTAGATGCACTGACCTTTCCATGCAACATTACGGTGGACAATTGTGGTTGTACTATTTTTTCAGATCATTTGTAAATTGTCAGTAGTTTTCACCTTCTAATAATTCACCAAAATGCAATAGTTTTTTCACATCAATAGTTTTCACATCAGTAGTTTTTCATTGGTGAAAATCAACAATGCAATAATTCACCTTCCTTTTTTTCATGTTGCTCATTGCATAAGTCCAAAATTTATGCGATGACACATGAAACGGGATCATGTAGTTCACAAAATGCAGGATGTTATTCGTGATCGCAACACATTTCACTGCCTTAAAGCTCCAGCATGATCAGATGACACATCAACAGTCAGATCTCCTGATGTTTATGGCTGAAAATAGAGAGTTTGCTCTAAGTAAACACAAGGAACTCTACATGTACAGTCTCATAATGAACTCGAAAAGAAAAATGCACACAATATGAAACAGATGAATAGCTATTAGAGTGAAAACTGTAGAAAATGTCTAGTCAAGCAGAAAGTGCTTTATCAAAATTAAATGAAAAAAGAAACAGTATCCCTTATCAGTGCACTGTGCTGATGAGAGAGCAACAGATACACCTGAGTTGCTAGACATGTATTTTAAACATTTCAGGAAACTTATGGGCATTGTTGGTCATGTGACACATCACACCATCAAAACAAGCAACCATAGACCATATGTTTGCATTCATTCAGCCCTGTTAGAATTAAGAAATCTTGGCTAACACCCATTCAATGAGATCAGCTTTTCTTTTAACTGCAACACATGGAAATGCTAAAACTCTAGGAATCATGGTTTGGCCAAATAGATCTTACTCCAATACTAGGAGCACATAAAGGGCATTATCAGAGAAACACACATAATATGTGGAGAGATCAAAATATGTCTTTAGAAATCGATGAGCACCGAACTGTTCTGATTCTGAAATTAACACTTGCAATCTGTTTGCTGATTGAAGATCAGCAATGTTAATGGGTTTTATCTACAAACTCTTGATGAAAGCACTCATGATATGTATGCAACATTGTATGTTCATATATGAGCATCAGTAACAGATTGGCTTTATGAATAAACTTGCTCACATTGGCCACAAATCAAGCTTCTGCTATGAATCTTGAAACAATGCACTAAATTTTGCAAAAGCCTTTGATACAGTGAGCCCCTTTATATCAGCCAAGTTATACAAAGAATCGGGTTCTTCAAAAAAATGACTAATATCATATTCTTCTTGTGTGACATGCAATATCAGTTAATGATGAACTCAATCCTGTAAAAGTATTCAAGGAGATTCAGTAGCACTGGTGACTGCCTATCAAATCCCTGACTATTTGCTGTAGCCCATACCCAATATGTCATAGGTTGTGCTGCTGGAAATCCATCGAGGTAGTAGCCCTCCTTAGCCTATGCCCCAGTTTCGTACAAAAGTGGCAGTTGTCCTTGATGGGCATTCCATACATATGGTGCACCAAATAGTAGTTCTGACCTCCTTGCATTGAAATTCCTCCATCTCCTTCCGTAGTTGTGATATCGTGTCAACCTCAGCAATAGCTCCCCTTTGTTGCACTTGGATTCCTTTGAGCTCCCTCCGAAGTTCTTCCACTGGATCATCCAATGCTACTGCTGAAGGGGAGGATTACCCAAAGTGGACTCTAGCCTGCTCAATGCACATGGCAGCAATGACAAACTCGTAGGTGCTTGGTAACAGGTCCCTTAGCTTATATCTGGTGGTGATTGGAAACACCTTCTTCAACCACTTCTTTATGAAAAAATCACTAGAGGCCTCTCGTAACTTAACTACCAATTCCCTTGTACGTGTATAATTTAGGAAAACACTCACCAAGAATATGGAGAGAAGAAAGTTGAGAAGCTATCCGAATCCATGAGGAAGAGTTAAACAATAACTTGCATGAGTGCTTGGAGATTGCATGGGATATCCCTTTGGGGGAGTGTGCACCTGCACGAAGGAGGTATTGTAGAGAGGGACCCAAGTGGAAAGAGAAGAAGAAGGGGAGAAAAGTGCACACCACAAGGTAATAGGGGAAGTACCCTAGAATCTATGCCACATGGCAAAGGGAGAGGCAGTATGCTTGCCTTTACATGTCGGGGGGAGAAGAAAGTAATTTATCAAAGGTATACATCAAAGTTTTTGTGAGGGGAGCCTTTCTTTACATATTGCATCTGTTGCTCCTTAAGTTAAAAAAAGTACTTGAAGTATCAAGTACCGTATCATAAAATATAAAGTATTGTACCTTAAAGTACAAAGTACCCTTTCAAGTAGTGCAAAGTACACTTCAATCATTAGAAAGTACACTTTAATCATTGGAAAATACAATTCACTGAGATGGGGCTCTACACACCCTTTTAAATATTGTATTTAAACTCTTCTATTTGATACAAGAATTCCATACAATGATACGATACATGGCATCTTTCTACTTCCTTTTATGATTGGTTACTATCTCTTTTCATTCCCATATTTAGAAATCATCTCTATGATTCTTATGATGAGTTAGTCTAAATGTTCTATTTCTCTCTATAATGGAAATTATATCCATGGTCTCAATTCAAAAAGTATCTCCCTATACATTTCAAGTTATGCTAGTGATGCTTTCATTATTTACTAAAATCTACTACAATCTTATATTATCAACTAACTAACCAGGAAGAGAGCATGGTACATATCTTCCAAAATATTGGAGATATCTTAATGAAGGTATACATTGTGTTTCTTATAAACACAACATCTATCCTTCTTCTCCTACC
This sequence comes from Ceratopteris richardii, assembly GCA_020310875.1. Classification (NCBI taxonomy): domain Eukaryota; kingdom Viridiplantae; phylum Streptophyta; class Polypodiopsida; order Polypodiales; family Pteridaceae; genus Ceratopteris; species Ceratopteris richardii. The sequence goes on from CM035412.1 coordinate 167,933,463, forward strand.
TCAAGAGTGAAGAGTTTAAACTACATATTAAGAAACTATTCATACATTTATGCTCTTATCTAGGTAGCAGACTTCTTGCTAGACCTACTCATAGTTAGATTATGTTTTAATATTTATGCAAATTTATGCATAAATCTATAGAAATTTCGGCAACATAATGACTAGACATACCTAATCTTATCAACAAAAATTGAGTGCTCTATAGGCACTATATCAATATATGGGTGCTAGCTAGCACATACAATCACATCATGAAGTGTTGGGAACTATACACAATCATTTCATCATAAATTTGTTTTCTTTCATCATGCCAATACCGCCATAAGAAATCTATTCTAGAAACATGTCCAACATAAATTTTCTTTCTCCTGCATAGAGTTATTGCAAAAATCAAGTATAGGAAACATATGTAAAGTCCGGTACTCTGTCAAATTTGGTGCTCTAGTCTCCACTCCCTTTCTCTAGTAGTCTGCCTTTGGTGGGTCCTCCGCTTGTAGTGGCTAATCAAGATTGGTTGTCTGTAGTGGTTGATCAAGACTCGTTGTCTCACTTAACGCTGCTCTGAATAATTTAGTCTTCACGAATCAGTATAGTCTTTGTCTTCAACGAATTTGTTTTGGACACATTTGGGAAATTGGTCTTTGATACCAATTTGGAATTTAGACTATGACACCAAATTCTGGAGAAATTCGTCAAAAAGACTAAATTCAGAATTCGTCCATGAGACCAATTTTGGAATCCGTCCACCAATTTCGGAATTAGTCCATGAGACCGATTTCGGAATTAGTCCATTAGATCAATTTCGGGATTAGTCCATGAGACCAATTTCATAATTACTCCATCTTAATAATTTCAGAATTAGTTCATCAGACCAATTTTGGGGAAATCAGTCTCTCCTACCTCAAATTACACCAATGAGACCAATGCTAGAGAAATTGGTCTCTCTTCTGAAATTAGTCCAATGAGACTAATTTTGGGGAAATTGGTCTCTCTTCGGGGAAATTGGTCTCTCTTCTGGAATTAGATGTCAGCACACTAAGGTTGATTGTACTAAAAAAATTTGTAGGGCCCTTAAATAAGGTTATACAAGTTGCCTTCCACTACTTCACTCTCCCTCTCGGAGAGTGTCTATGCTTGTGCTTTATGGTGTTCCCCATTTTTTTTCTTGGGATAGATACATACATAGTGGGAGACGAATTGGAAGGTTTGGATTGCTTGGGCATGAGACAAATTTGGCAAGGAAATGAGGAATATGGACGGCAAAGGGACAAATTTGGTGAAGGGGCGAACCTAGGCGGATGGGACGAATTAGATGAATGTAATTATCTTGAAGGGAGACAAATTTGGTGAAGGGACGAATCTAGGCAGAGGGATGATTGTACAATATGGGACGAATTTGGGTAGAGGGACGAATTCAAGTAATAGGCAACTCAATGGGGTAGGATGGATTAAAGAGGACGAATGCGGACGGTGGGCCTGTGGACAATTTTAGAGGTTGAAGGTGGAGAGATGGGTCAACTTGGTAGAGTTTGGTGTGTGTAGAAGTATGAGAGACACACGAGAAGCATACACAAGGAGCACAAACGCAGCAAGACATGCCGAGAAGATGGATGACTAAAATAGGACTCTCTATTGACGATGTTGAGAACTCAAGTAAGAGCTGAATAATATCACAAGTACAAAGTACCACCACATATGAGTAAATCATGTATGTGGTAACATGGGGCAAAAAAAAGTGCGCCTGTATAGGGAAAAGGTTCATATCAAAGCTACTCGAAGAATGCATAAGTGTAACAACCCTCCCTTGAGCGAATGATGTGGACACATACATGGAGTCACAAATCAGTCCCCCACAAGGTAATAACCCTAAAGCTTTGCACAAAGCTTCAAACTTTTCTCGTGAAAGAGCTTTGTTGAATATGTCTTCCACATTATCTTGTGTAGGCACATATACCAGATCAATATCTCCTCCATGAAAGTGCCCTCTCACATAGTGATAATGCACCTCAATATGTTTGGTCTGTGCATGAAACACTGGGCTTCGTGCAACAGCCAATGCACTCTGACTATTAATAAGAATACGCGTAGCAGCATCAATCTCCATGCAAAGATCCATCAGTAGGCGTCTTAGCCATATACACTCCATTGTGGCTATGAAAACTACCCTGTACTCAGCTTCAGAACTCAATGTCTCCACTCTAGGTTGCTTCTTACTCAACCAAGATATGCATGAGTTTCCAAGGAAAAAGAAATCACCACTAGTGGAAATGCGAGTATCATAACAACCAGCCCAACCACTATCTGTAAAAGCATGCAAGTATGGCTAAATCTCTCTTTCATAAAAGAGACATAAAGTCAAAGTGCCTTTGAAGGATTTAAACACACGTTTCACAGCTTGCCAATGCTTAATGCGAAGGTTATGCATGAATTGACTCAACTCAAAAACTGCGTACTGTATATCCGGCCTTGTGTTGCATGCATATATAAGACATCCCATAGCTTTCTGATAAAGAGAAGTGTCAAATGCATCATTGGAATCCTCAACTGAGAACCGAAATCCTATCTGAACTAGTGTGGAAACTAGCTTGCAATCCTCAAAGTCAAAAC